>CABEEJ010003689.1:0-11481 GCA_901482245.1 Timema douglasi
CCTGTCTGTCCACCTGATCTTCTCACCCACTTTCCTCAGGACTTGTTCATTTGTCCCCCCTGTCTGTCCACCTGATCTTCTCACCCACTCTTCTTAGGACTTGTTCATTTGTCCCCCTGTTTGTCCACCTGATCTTCTCAATTCTTCTTCAGCACCACATTTAAAAGCTATCCAAGTATTTCTTTCCCATCTTCCTGAGAGTCTATAATGATACATACATAGGCCTACATACATACATACACACACATACATACACACAAATACATACATTTTACTACCCGTTCAGACTATCCATATAGTGGGATAGGGTGAGGAAGGTGTAGTAGATGTACCCGTATTTGCGTGACGTAAGAGGGAGAAACCTTAAAACTAATAAACTATCACACGCTTCGGTGGCCACAAGGTCTAACGCACTACTCTCGTGTTAGACTAGTTTGCCGAGGTCGGGTTTCGATCTCAATCGGGTGCACTGCGGTCCCCCCCCCCGAATGGTTTTCTACCCTCCCTCCACGTAAATGTGGGTGCGTTTCATCTATATTAAACCTTCCTTAACAAAATAGTGTAATTATTACTTGAGCATATAACCCGAACGTGTAGTAAAACGCGGCGCTAAAAATGATGTTGATATAACAATAGTAAACTCACAAGACGAATACAATAGTTTCCGACTAAGTCAACATAACGGACTATCCAACTGTGTATGTGGTAGGCGCGCGTAACGTAACGAGGTCAAATGGCGCGGCATGGTTGGTAGGTGCGAGGGTCACACCTTCCGACACTTCTAAACGACAGTTCGAAGACTGGAATCACCAAAAAGGACACGAGCACGCTCGTTCGTTTGACGAAGAAAATATATTTTCACTGGCCTAGAACCGCGGCTAGGCTACGATCTGGTTTGCCATGTGGTTGAAACGTATAGTCCCGGTCCAACAACATAGCTCAGTCGGTAGCACGTGTGTCTGCCTGTTGGACCGAGGGGCTCGGGTTCGATGCCTTTATCAATCAGAGATTGATGATTCCCTTACCACAGTGATGAATTAGCAGCTAAGGGGATGAGATTATTATTATTATTATTATTAGCACCGCGTCTTACTACCCGTTCGGGTTATACGCACTTACACTAATGTGTAATGGTAGGGTGATTGTGAGATGAAATGGAGGACCTACAGTTTAACGTGGAATCCGAACCACGGTGGAGGCCTGGCATTCCCCACATTCACAAGATGACTTAGTAGTTAAGTTTCGACTTACGCCGGACACGTCGCTTCGATTAAAAGACCCGTGCGAGAATATTCCAATGGCATTCATTATTTGTGTTGATTCGTGCAGCCACTCTTTAGAACCTGGGCGAAAACATATTTTATAGCACCACATGAACCGGTACCGATAGCAATTACGATAAGAGCGCTCTCGTTTTAATCTTCGTGAACGAGAGGGGCAAGCACAGGAAGGTAAAGTCTCTGGGGAACTTTGATTTAAAGGGCTTCTCTTCCCCCAAACGACCAACCTTCGCGATAATTCTGCAGGTGTAGAACATTCTCCCCAAGTTCTGATCTAGTACGCACACTAAAGAGGGTCTTTCAAAACCTCCCCCCCCCCCTAATTATTTCAAATGTCGCGATTAGCGGGAAGCCGAAACAAAGGATCGATAAAACCATTTGCGAGTATTACGGTCGAGAAGCGAGGGGGAGAGGGGGTCCTATTTCAGTTATTACCCCCACCTGATGCTAGAATTACCATCCCAGAGGGTTGGCGCAATAATGGTAACCATTCAAGAGGCCCAGGAGGGACAAATCACCAAGGGGCAGAAAAACACGTGGTTGATTTTTTTTTAAACTTAAAAAGTCATGATAAAAGTACGGGCAACATGTGTAATACATGCTAATAGAGTAGGTCCCCCATATCCGCGGGTAATACGTTCCCAGATCTACCGCGGATAGTACCGAACTATTATATAACGTGATATTCATGTAACATACGTAAATACGGTAAAGTTTAATTGATAAACTATTCACAGTAAGACATTACCGACATTAAATAAAGAACATAATAATGTGTACTGTACACTACATTGTACTTACTATTCCCCATTCTTCTTGTTGAAAGGTGACCTGGTGGTCTAGGGGTAAGGTGTCAGACTTCTGTGCTGGCGGCCGGGGTTCAATCCTCGGTCCCAGCAAAGATTTATCTGATTACCAAACCCTTCCTTCACCTCTGACAAGACATCTTGTGAATGTGGGGAATGCCAGGCCTCCACCGTGGTTCGGATCCCACGTTAAACTGTAGGTCCTCCATTTCATCTCACAATCACCCTACCATTACACATTGGCGTAAGTGCGTATAACCCGAACGGTTAGTAAGACGCGGTGCTAATAATAATAATAATAATAATAATAATAATAATAATAATAATAATAATAATTCTTGTTGAGCCGACCATTGACGTTGACGATTTTATTAAACCTTCATCTCTAACGCATTATGATAATTAGTGCATAAGGGTATAAACCGAACGGGTAGTAAGCGGCGGTTCTAAAAAAAATATTACAAAAATGGTTTTATCATTTTAAAATCATTTTCACATTTAATTTTATTCTAAAAAGAGGGTACAAATGTTAGACCGGTCTCAATTGCGCTCTTTTAAGTATAAAAAGAAAACCTCCCCAAGATGTGACGCTCGCCTCGAGCTGTGTTACCTTCCTAAGGTACTATCCACAGAGTAGAATGGGCTATTTTGTTTTTATCGCCGCGTCTTACTACCGGTTCATGTTATACGCATTATATAATTACTCTAATGGGGTAGGGATGAGGTAGGTTGAATTTTATAGGAAGTGTACACACGCATTTACGTGGAGGGAGGACCAAGATTCGAACCCCGATCTCCCTGTAATAGGCAGTCTAGTCTACTGCGAGAGTAGCGCTTTAGAGTCTTAGACCATACGGCCATAAAAGCAAGTAATACAGGTTATTAAAGAACGATTGTACCCAAATGTTCAAGCGTATGGCAACGTATAAAGGTGGGGATCTAGGGAAGGCGAAAAAAAAAGTTTTTTCTTGCAGTTTTTATGTCAAAATATTTTGTTGGTTAAAATAAAACCAAATATTGCTTCAGTACAAACAAAGAGATTAATTTTCTTCACGTGGTGATATCAACAGTTGTTGAATAACTGCCATTAGCATGGCAGCATTAGATGAGAAACTTTTTAGATGAAGAGAAAAAGTTGTCATTAAATTCCAGGACACCCTTGACAGATATTCAACAACTGTTGATATCACCACGTGAAGAAAATTAATCTCTATGTTTGTACTGAAGCAATATTTGGTTTTATTTTAACCAACAAAATGTTTTGACGTAAAAACTGCAAGAAAACACTTTTTTTTTCGCCTTCCCTAGATCCCCACCTTAACACTATATTGCTGTAGTCTTTAAAAAAACCCACCAAAAAACACCATCCCGTTACTGTACGCCAAGTGTTTCATTTCTCCACGGAAGTGACGACAGCACCTCGACCAATACCCCCTTCTGGTCGGGCCGAGCCGCGCTTGACGTTTCTTGCATCACGACACGACCTTGACGAAACTGGATCTCGCAGGTACGAGAGTATGTATGGCCCTCTCTGGGTGGGGTAACCGGCTATTCCCGAGCTTCCTCGATATTGTTTAGCGGCCCGGTCCATCACGAGTCGGCCAAGTCATATTAGGACACGAGAAAACGGCTGGATAAAATACGAATGTCCTTGAGAACCCATGGTGAGGTATGCGAGTCGTTTAACACGTCCCAACTTAATAAACAATTAGTACAGAGATATTACAAACTAAAAATAACACTTGGTTTTTTTATAGCACCGCGTATTACTAACTGCGCTTTGATTTTAAAGGATTAAGAGGGATATATTTAGAGGAAGTGTACTCATATTTGCGTGAAGGAAGAGTGGAAAACCATTTTGGAAAAACCCTCCTCAGTACACCCGACCGAGATTCGAACCTCAATCTCCCCACCATCGGCCGTCTAGTCTAATGGTAGAGTCGCGTGTTAGACCACGCGGCCAACGAAGTGGGTTGAAAAGTTATTACTAATCTATTTGGTTAAAAACCATTGTTCTTAAAAAAAAAAGATACCCGTGCTGGTAGGCACACAACCTAAATTTAGCTGGCTAATTTAGTGTGATTTGTCGGTGTCGTTAAGGTCAGGGTTCGAATCCCGGCTAGGTGTACGGAGACTGATTTATACTAAATGGTTTGGTTTACAACTGCCTCTCGACGAAAACACTAGTACCTTTCTTCTAATTGTGTTATTAATTTTTTTAAATAAAGGTGAGCTGATAGTCTAGGGGTAAGAGGTGTCAGATTTCTATGCTGGGGGCCCGGGGTTCAATCCTCGGTCCAGGCACAGATTTATCTGATTACCAAACTCTTCCTTCATCTCTGACAAGACATCTTGTGAATGTGGGGAATGCCAGGCCTCCACCGTGGTTCGGATCCCACGTTAAACTGTAGGTTCTCCATTTCATCTCACAATCACCCTACCATTACACATTAGCGTGAGTGCGTATAACCTGAACGGCTAGAAGAAGCTAATAATAATAGTATTAAAAATGTGTACGGCCCGCACGGTTAGTGAGACACCGGGTAGAAAATGTTATATTTGAAGCTCCGAATAAAAGCGTTGCATGCATAGAAATACACGCCTACGTCACGGTTCAAAACCTACAACGCAACCTTCCGCCATGAAATGACTTGTGACAATAGGAATGTTAATAACATTCTGTAGCTTCAGCCTTGGCTCCCCGTCGACATTTCACTGACATTTCCTATTTTCATCCACCGGCAGTTTCGATCGATACGAGTAAACCTTAACAATAGACACGTGGCATATTCATCGACATTTATCTAATAACACTAGCAAAGAGAGGCCTGGCTTCGACCAGAGCCGGATGCACTGTGTATTATTAATATTAGCACCACGTATTACTACCCGTTCGGACTATACGTATTTACGCTAATGTGTAATGGTAGGGTGATTGTGAGATGAAATGGAGGACCTACAGTTTAACGTGGGATCCGAACCACGGTGGAGGCCTGGCATTCCCCACATTCACAAGTTGTGATCAATATACGTCTTGTCAGAGGTGAAGGAAGGGTTTGACAATCAGATAAATCTGTGCCGGGACCGAGGATTGAACCCCGGACCCCCAGCATAGAAGTCTGACACCTCTTACCCCTAGACTATCAGATCACCCTGATGCACTATGGGGCCGTTCATAGGACACGTAACGCATTTTTTAAAAATAACTTTTTGAATACTTCCCCTCCCCTAACATGTAACACCGGATAATTCGAAGAATTGGATCATTTGAACCCACAATGATTCCCCATGAAATTACGGTAAAAAAATAACATTTAATTCAAATTTAATATTGAAACATTTGGATATTTTTTTAAAAAGTTTGTACTCAATTTAAACCCAACTTAAGGATCCACACATATGCCGAGAATATAAAATAAAGATGCGAGTTAACCTATTGACACACAATAAATGAAAAGAATGTGAATTATGCACAGGCGGCGAGCGGGTTGCCTAACTTAGGGGATGTGATGGCTCGACATTCATTCATTCTGATTTTAGTCTGCAATTTTCGTATGCTAATTTTTCCAATTTTACATATTTTTTATTGACATATATGTAGCATATTCTGAGGTAGTTGATTTATTGTGTACCAGCTAGGTAGATAGTCATGAAAATGGTTAATTCAAATTTTGGATATTTCGATTATAATTTTTAGATATACCTTGGACTTCAAATTAAAAAAGTTCTACTGTAATTAGCCTGGGCCCTTCTATCCTCCAACCTGTGTTACGTAGCTTTTAGCATCAAAAGCTAATGCCGTTATTACCTTGGGAATAAGCTTTTGCCATACTTTTGAGATTTAATCAAATTGAATACTACTCAGACTCGCGCGTTATTTGACTATAAGTATGTTTACTAACGGTGAAAACACACACACTGTTTTTTAACATCAGAATTTAAGTACGAGAATCACACACTGTGAATTCAGAGTTGCCACTATTTTCTTACAACCAAATTCCCCGTTTTTTCCAGAAGGAGTTACCACTTTTCAGACATCATATTCTGAAAAATGACACCTAGACACGGGAATCGAACCCGGGACCTTTGGCTTAGTACGCCAATGCTCTTATCACTGAGCTATCCAGAACCCTGGGCACGGGACGATTCCTGGATAGCACTTTAAATCCCGGCTAGTTCCAGTTTTTCCTAATTTTCCCGCATGGTAGACACCCTGTATATAGTTCTAGTATTTGACACCACGTAGCAGCACGGTCGAGTTAAAAACTATCAAACTTTTACAGCTTCAGAATTATTGTTGAACCAACTTTAAATCCCCGCGACCATGTTTCATGTACAGTAGCCCCATGGCTTCTTTGGTGCTGACTGACAGCTCACAGCTGACTTCTGACAGTCAACATTTAGGTGTGTATCTACATTTTGACTGTCAGAAGTGACAGCTGTTAAACACATGTTTTTGCAGATCATATGGTTCAGCGTAGGAATACATAATTTGGTAAGGTAACTTTTCAAAGCCGTCAGCTGTCAGCTGTGAGCTGCCACTCAGCACCAAAGAAGCCACGGGGCTACTGTAGTTACGAGGGGTATAGCGAGGCTCCCTGCTTATCCCACGGATCACAGGTTTTACACTACACTTTAAATCATTTACCGCGTCGCCAGAATTTGTAATGAATTAATGAATGAGAGTTATGAACAAAATTCGAATATATCTTCGCAGCGAGTCTACTCACTAATTATGCTAATGAGTTATGGGAGGAAGATTGAATCTATAGAAAGTTTACCCAAATTTGTGTGGAAGAAGAGCGGAAAACCATTTTGGAAAAAACTAACTTCAGTACACCCGACCGGGATTAGCCTATGCGACCACCAAAGTAGATAATATATTATTTTTATATTAAAGATCAATGAGTGGTACCTTGAACTAGACCCGATTTATAGATTCTAATTAAAGGGTTTATAGTATATTTAATTAATTAATTTGTTTTTTTTAAAAAAGGGCAGTAAAAAAGGTGATAAAAATGCCAAGGTGATATATTACGATATAATCAGGGAACTAGGTGTTTAGAGAGGGGTTGTCATAATTATTATATCATGTTCTACGTTTAATTCGTTAACATTTAAACAAAATTCACACATTTATAAAATTCCATGTACCATTTGAAACGTCGAAAATAATAATATTCAACATTATCTTTCTTGACGTTTGAATATTTCACGAATGTATTTAGTGAGAAAAGTGCTGTCCTTAAAGAGTATGAATAAAAGGCAGCCCCCCTCCCCCTTCCTTAAAAAAGTTAGTTTATTTATTTTGCCCAAAAACTGGCTTTTTCTCACACACCCCAACCTTAAGCTACAATTATTCTTTGATAACTACCGCCAAATGTTTAGGCGTTTTTGGTGACCTGGCGGTCTAGGAGTAAGGTGTCAGACTTCTGTATTGGCGGCCGGGGTTCAATCCTCGGTCCCGGCACAAATTTATCTGATTACCAAAGCCTTCCTTCACCTCTGACAAGACATCTTGTGAATGTGGGGAATGCCAGGCCTCCACCGTGGTTCGGAACACAATCACCCCACCATTACACATTAGCGTAAGTGCGTATAACCCGAACGGGTAGTAAGACGCGGTGCTAATAATAATAATAATTTAGGCGTTTTAAAAAAATAAATAAATAAAGCAGGCTTTCCACTGTATTTGTCCGCGTGCGTATTTATTCTAGTAATGTGGGCCAATTATTTGTTCTAATTGTATTTCTTCTCTGCGGGAAGTGCTAGAATAGCTTTGTGCGGGCACCATGTTATAAAAACCACTCGCATATTTTCATCTGGAATTTATAGGAAAGCATATATCTGGCGTTTGCCGCATAAAGGCGGGAAAGGGACAGCATTAACTACCTCACATTAGTGTGGTATATATACACACACATAAAACAGAACGCGGAAAAGAGCGAAAGCAGAGAAACATTCATAAGCTACTTTTATTTTTAGCACCAAGTCTTACTACCCGTTCGGGTTATACTCTGTACTAGTTACGCTAATGGTTTTAGGGATCAGGAAGGTTAAATTTAGAGGAACTGTACCTACATTCACATAGAGTGAAAATCCATTTAAAAAACCCCACCGTTAGTAGGACCTACAATCAACCTAGAGTCGAACCTCGATATCTTCGTCATCAGCAGTCTAGTCTACTGCGAGAGTAGCACGTTAGACCACGCGGCCGCAGAAGCGGGTTATACGCTACCAGACACTTGGATAGGCAAGGGTTCGATATATATATATATATATATATATATATATATATTATGTGTGAGGATGGAAATGAAGAAAAAATCAAGAAATTTTACTTTTCAAAATAGATTAATCAAAACAATAACGCAGATTGAACGGGGAAAAAATGCATATATATTTTTTTTTAAATTGCGAATATTTGTGCAACTGTCAAATTAAGAAAGAAATATATATTTTATCTACACGATCTACTTTTCTCCCGTATACAAAAAATAGCAAAAACGTTATTTAGTTTATATTCTGAAAATTGAAAAATGACACCTGGACACGGAAATCAAACCCGGGACCTTTGGCTTAGTACGCCGGGTTCGATTCCCGTGCCCAGGTATCATTTTTCAATTTTCAAAATATGATATCCAGATGAAGAATTCCTCACTAAAAAGCATAAATAATAGCTTGGGCTATTTGGTTGTTATTTAGTTTGTAAAAATGGTAAAATAATCAAAGACAATGTATGAGCGGTTATATTTTCGTAATCATTTCTGAAAGTTTGAGAAATCACCTATATTTAGTTCGATTTCGGTAGGAAGAATCTTTTAGAGAATATAAAAAAAAATTGTGGCCAACATTGATACTATTTTACTATAATATATATCAAACGTGACAGCCGCAGATTACACCGGTTGACGTATGAATATATGAAAATAGTTTTAGTATTTTTTTGTAACTGTCAAAAAAAAAGTTCCATCCTATAAGAATCGGTTTTTAGTTGTTGGGAACCAGACATTCTAAGAAGCTTCCTTATGTCCCAAGTAATGTCTAAAGAACACATGTCTACAGTAGCCCCATGGCTTCATTGGTGCTGAGTGACAGCTCACAGCTGACAGTCAACATTTAGGTACATACAGTAGCCCCTTGGCTGCTTTGGTGCTGACTGACAGCTCACAGCTGACTTCTGACACTCAACATTTAGGTATATACAGTAGCCCCGTGGCTTCTTTGGTGCTGATTGACAGCTCACAGCTGACTTCTGAAAGTCAACATTTAGGTATATACAGTAGCCCCGTGGCTTCTTTGGTGCTGACTGACAGCTCACAGCTGTGTTCTGACAGTCAACATTTAGGTATATATAGTAGCCCCGTGGCTTCTTTGGTGCTCACAGCTGACTTCTGACAGTCAACATTTAGGTATGTACCTACATTTTGACTGTCAGAAGTGACTGCTTCTAGACACATGTTTTTTGCAGATCATATGGTTCTGCGTAGGGATATATAATTTGGTCTGGTAACTTTTCAATGCCGTCAGCTGTGAGCTGTCATGGGGCTACTGTAGGTTTCTGAACGCACGCCAGCTAAAGTTGAAGGCAGGCAACGCACGTCTGTCTACCGGCAGGCCACACGCACCGGACCAGGAAGTGGCACGCGAGGCCAAGGACACTCGACAGGCCAACCGCGAGTACAGCCACGACTCGGCGGGCCTTTAGGACTGCCTTCATACGCCAGCTGCTCAGTGGTTGGTGTAACCGACCCCGAGTATGGGGGATCCCGGTTTGATTCCAGGCGAGGCCGAGGAAGATATTGCTACCCGACCTGTAAATGTCAAGGAACTAAAGAGGGTTCACTTACCGATCACTATACTTCACGGCGTGGGCAGACCTCAGGCTAGAAGGACGACTGAGGTCTGACCGAATGGACCCCAAGCACAAAGCGAAAAAAAAAAAAAAAAAAANNAAAAAAAAAAAAAAAAAAAATCACGAAAGAGTAAAACCGCTACAAACTTAAACGATCGCAATGCAGGAAGCTCTCTTTAATAAAACACTAATGCAGAGACGAAGAAACTTTTCCGACGAGTGTACCACTCGGGGGACTTGCTGAATTTTGGACTAGTCTAATGCGCCATCTATTATTCGCTATTTTTAATGAGTCTTTAAAACAAAGAAAATTCTTAATCGTCACGTCTTACATTGTTCAGGCTATACGTAGAGTAGCCCCATGGCTTCTTTGGTGCTGACTGACAGCTCACAATTTTGAAAAGTTACCAGACCAAATTATATATCCCTACGCCGAACCATATGATTTGCAAAAACGTGTATTTAACAGCTGTCACTTCTGACAGTTAAAATTTAGGTATATACCTAAATGTTGATTGTCAGAAGTGACAGCTGTGAACTGTCAGTCAGCACCAAAGAAGCCACGGGGCGACTGTATATTTGATAATTGCTCTAACGGGGTAGAGATGAGGAAGGAAGCATTTTAGAGGTAATCTACCCGCATTTGCTCGGAAGCAGAGTGGGGGAGCCCTTTAAGAAAAATCACCCTCAGTAGACCCATCCGGGATTCGAGCCTCGATCTTCCCGCCATCGGCAATGATATTGGGTGTAGACAAACGTCCGCAACTTATACGGGTTTTTATTCAAACGAATTAATTTCTATTATATTATCTCCCCTTCGTCCTGCCTTCTGGGACGAGGTATAAACACTTTAGAGACATTAAAGGAAAGGTCAAGGAATGTCCTTTAAAATGACAAAACTGAAAGTAGCCGTAACTCACCGCGTCACTAACGGTGATTGCCACTACGAGATTAACCGAGTACCGTTTCGTCGTAGCACACAGAGGAACCAACGGGACATACCGTCCTGTAGGGATAGGAGGAACACGTACAGTGCTTGAATCTTGCAGCGCCGGGACGTTTTTTATTATTATTATTAGCACCGCGTCTTACTACCCGTTCGGGTTATACGCACTTACGCTAATGTGTAATGGTAGGTTGATTGTGAGATGAAATGGAGGACCTACAGTTTAACGTGGAATCCGAACCACGGTGGAGGCCTGGCATTCCTCACATTCACAAGATGTCTTGTCAGAGGTGAAGGAAGGGTTTGGTAATCAGATAAATCTTTGCCGGGACCGAGGATCGAACCCCGGCCGCCAGCATAGAAGTCTGACACCTTACCCCTAGACCGCCAGGTCACCCAGGGACGTTTTTTTGACCGTGGGGTTTTAAAGGGGGAGTGGTGTTCAAAAAACTGTTGTTTTTTTACCACAGCGCCTAACTACTCGTTCGGGTTATATAGGCTACTAATTACGCTAATGTTTTTAGGGAAAAGGATGGTTATATTAAGAGGTATTGAGAGAGAGAGAGAGAGAGAGAGAGAGAGAGAGAGAGAGAG
>CABEEJ010003689.1:11663-27933 GCA_901482245.1 Timema douglasi
AAAAAAAAAAAAAATCCTCAGTACACCCAAACGAGATTCGAACCTCACGGTCATCCAAGTGGGTAAAATAACGTTATGTTCGGTTAAGTAAAAAAAGGTATGTGAACATAACTTAGAATCACTACCACTGATTTACTATTTGATAGGCTGTGTGTGTTTGTGTGTAAAATATATTATATAAAAATGTATGTTAAATATATAAAGTTGAAAAAAGATTGAAGAAAGGTAAACACAAAGAAAGCAGAGAAAGTCTCGGCACCAACCTTAGAAAAGCGATATTAAGTACCTAATTAATAAGGTTCATAGGTGACCTGGTGGTCTAGAGGGGTAAGGTGTCATCAGACTACTGTGCTGGCGGCCGGGGTTCAATCCTCGGTCCCGGCACAGATTTATCTGATCACCGAACCCTTCATTTCACCTCTGACAAGACATCTTGTGAATGTGGGGAATGCCAGGCCTCCACCGTGGTTCGGATCCCACGTTAAACTGTAGGTCCTCCATTTCATCTCACAATCACCCTACCATTACACATTAGCGTAAGTGCGTATAACCCGAACGGGTAGTAAGACGCGGTAATAATAATAATAATAATAATAATAATAAGGTTCAAATTTCGTGAACATAATAATATTGTACAATCATTGACGCCTGATCTTTATTACTCTTTTTTTTTAGTTGATTGTTTAAATAGAGAGTCGTAATTTGATCGATCAAAACATGTTAACTTGTTTGAATCGAAGATCTACCTTTTAGTTTCCTTTCTCCTCCACAACCGCAAAGGGGACTCGTGTGTGGATATATTAAGAACTATTAAGCCATGGCCAATAAATGTAGAGTCAAATCAAGATTTGTCAATGTTACTGGTCGCGTGACTCATGATTAAATCGTTGCACAACTTTGCCTAAGGCTTCTCCCCCCGCCCCCTTCCCAGCACTTATGCTTGGATCCACAGCAGGGATGCCAACTCATTAGTCTCAAGCGATATCACGAACCAGAATATACTACAGGATGCTACTTTAGTTTCTAGAATTTTATTTGATTTATTTGAGGTATTTAACACATTCCCTTTCTGAACCTACTGATTACATCAACACTCGAGAATTTCTATGAGCGAGGGCGAAACGGCCTACCAATTTTGCCGGGAAAAGTATTTCCACACACCTTCCGGGGTTATTTTACATACCACAACCGACATGAGGGAGCGACGGCTTTACTTACCCTCCGAAGGAAGTTGTGCTACGGATTGTTATCGCCCAAGAAAAATCCGTCGACCTCGGCTGGGGTTGAACCCGCAAACATCGGGTCCTGAAGCGGTTAAATGTTGGAGAGAAAAAAACACATAAAAAACAGGCGCACAAATGGTGATATTAGCGCTAACGTAAGGATTTTTTTTTTATATTCAAAAAGCAATTGCATCACATAATAATTAATTTATACATCGTCGGGATTCAACATAAAGCCCCTTATGAAGGGGAGAGAGGGTGGGTGAGTTATAATTTTAAATTTACAAGTACTAAGATTCGATAACATTGATCAATCGGCTCTTTTTTTATTATAGGAAATTAATAATTATTTTAAATTTAGACCAGATCTCCACGATATTATTTTTTAAAAGTGTGTTACCCTAATAGTGGGTAGTATGACTGCACAGATGGTAAAATTATTGTACCAAGTAGTATCCAGATGTTACAATTGGCAGCAATGCTCCATGAATGTGTTCACACACTTCTGCCTAAACCTATAAAAGGTCCTCCTAGCTGTTGGCGGGAAATTTACTAAAAAATACAATAAAACTTCGCCGTGGCAGCAAAAAAAAATATAAATAATTTTAAGCTAAAATGTTTGTATAATATAAGATTTTGATACTAAACAGGTTTGATTTAGTATTTATTAAATTTACAAGGAATATGAAAATTATTAGAGTAAAAATAAATAATACCTTTTAAACTTTGTAATAGATATGGTAAAAAATTAAACTAAAAAATTATATAAACACCGAAATGAGGATTATAAATATATTTAAGGATGTTATTGAATCGTATTGGTTAAGTCTACACGAACCAATGAAATTTGTCTCAGGTAAAAAATTATTGGTGAAATAACATACTAAAATATTTTAATAAATCCAAGTAATAAAATATAAGAGAATAATATGGAAGATACTATGACAAAATTACTTGAGTTGTAAAATAAGTCAGTATAAATTAGGTCAATATTAATTAGCTTAACCAGCGGTGAGAGAATTGGAGAAAAGAGAAACATAATACAGGTTATAAGAAGGAAGAAAAACTGGTTAGGATCATCGTTAAATAAAAAACAACTGCTTATTGACGGATGATATAGAAGAAATAGTAGAAGAAAAGGGAAATAAGACGTAAAATATATGAGACAGTGGACAGTATCAAGGTGCATGGAAGATATGAAAGAATGAAGAGGATGGCGGAATACAGAGGGAGAAAGAATGAAGAGGATGGTGGAATACAGAGGGAGAAAGAATGAAGAGGATGGTGGAATACAGAGGGAGAAAGAATGAAGAGGATGGTGGAATACAGAGGGAGAAAGAATGAAGAGGATGGTGGAATACAGAGGGAGAAAGAATGAAGAGGATAGCGGAATACAGAGGGAGAAAGAATGAAGAGGATGGCGGAATACAGGGGGAGAAAGAATGAAGAGGATGGCGGAATACAGAGGGAGAAAGAATGAAGAGGATAGCGGAATACATAGGGAGAAAGATTGACGAGGATGGCGGAATACATAGGGAGAAAGAATGAAGAGGATAGCGGAATACAGGGGGAGAAAGAATGAAGAGGATAGCGGAATACAGGGGAAGAGGATGGCGGAATACAGAGGGAGAAAGAATGAAGAGGATAGCGGAATACAGAGGGAGAAAGAATGAAGAGGATGGTGGAATACAGAGGGAGAAAGAATGAAGAGGATGGCGGAATACAGGGGGAGAAAGAATGAAGAGGATGGCGGAATACAGGGGGAGATGCATGAAGAGTTACAATTATTAGGAAGAATACTAAATATATAATATATACTCCATTCACGGTAGGAATTACTCTCTGAAAGGTCTTTTTTCCTACCAATATCCTACTATATAGTAGATTTATGGTAGGGAAAAAGGCCTTTCAGATGTCAATTCCTACGGTGAATGGAATATAGTGAGCGTTTTCATACTTGAATGCAAGTTTTGGGCTAACCCACAAAGTAGTTAAATGTGAAATGTAAAATTATTCATTCACTTTTTTTTTAAATATGACCACTAAGCATTTTGTGTGGAAACATCTTGCACGACACGACACGTCACGATCGACTAAGTCAGTGGTTCTTAAACTGGGGTACGCGAGAGACTTTCAGGGGGTACGCGAGCAGCTCTCAAGGGAAAATTCGCAAAATTACAAACGAATCAAATGTGGTGGGAAATTTTCGAGGTGACTTGAAGGGAATTTTCTCCTTTGATTGGTTAGCTGATATTTGTCATTTGGGGAGAATTTATTGACATTTTGTCACGACAAAGAGGTACAACTTAACAAATGTTTGAGAACCACTGGTCTAAATGAAACTTGGATTGCTCTCCTCTAAAGTAAGTATTTTTCTGAATCCTTTATAATGTTCGTGGATGAAATCAATGTTAATGGAAATTATCCATGATAACGCCATTGAAGATCAATGGTTTCCAATTTAACGCATATCCGACACTATAGCTCAGTCGGTAGCGCGTATGTTTAGTGAGCTAAGGGTCTCGGATTCGATTCCCAGCATGGTCGAAAAATTTGTCATAGGTGAAATGTTGGTTTACTATTTCAGAGTGATAAATTAACAGGCGGGGACTGGATGTTGTGCCTGTCCTAGTCTTAAGTTAGATTATAAGGCATATGAAGTCGGTAGTGGAAGATCTATGGCTTGAATAAAAAATATTGACCAAGGCCACAGGCTGGGAACATAAATGGGTATAAAAAAATTATGTGTGTGTATATATATATATATAAATGAACGTTTTCCAAACGAACAACCCTAAATGAAAAGTTACGTCAGGAGGTTTAGGTTCCAACAAAATAATACAGATTCCATTTCAATTAATAACTTATTTATTTTTAATGGTGACGTTGATGTAGTGTTTGAAATTTTAAAAATGGCCTTATAACATTACCTTTAAACATTAGTATACTCTGCGTACAAGTGTAAACTTAAGTACCTGCCCCTTAATATTTATGTACACAAGGGGAACGAAAACTTTAGAATAAGATGGTGGTTGGGAAACGAGGGAGAAGCAATCTACATTTAAATTACTGCTTTCCTTGCGTTTCTCTGAAAGGTAAGGAAGTAGACCTTGGCTGATTTGCATGCACAAGAAGTCCTTCTTCCCGCAATACTATGTTTATGATCGTATAATTTACGGGGAAATTTCGGGGTACGGACATATTAAGATGAGGGGGGGATAGGCAAAATTGCAGCTTCGCGTGTCACCGTCAAGCCCTCTAGTAGGGAGAATCAGAATTTGTATAAATTACGTACTACCACGATACTTTCTATCCCTCCCGCTTCGGTGGCCGCGTGGTCTAACACGCTACTCTCGCAATAGACTAACTAGATTGCCGATGATGGGGAGATTCGAATCTCGGTCGCGTGTATTGAAGTTTTTTTTTACCAAATTGTTTTCCACTCTCCCTCCACGCAAATGCTGGCACACTTCCTTTAAATATAACCATTCTAATCCCAAATTCATGAGCTTAATTAATTAGTACAAAAGCGTACTAAGTAAGACACACACAAACACCAGTATTTATAATTTTAATGTGCCAGTAATTACGAACACAAGGCACGGAGATATCAATCAATGTCGGTAGTCATCAAGAGTTCGATTACTTGGAAACTTCAGTAAGACTTTGTAAGGGCACACTTTTTTTTTTCCTCATTCTCGATTGAGAGGGAAGAAAGTGACACATAAATGATATTGAACTCACATTTAAAACATTTGTCGAATTTACTTCCGTTAATGCCAGGCCTCCACCGTGGTTCGGATTCCACGTTAAACTGTAGGTCCTTCATTTCATCTCACAATCACCCTACCATTTACACATTAGCGTAAGTGCGTATAACCCAAACGGGTAGTAAGACGCGGTGCTAATAATAATAATAATAATAATAATAATAATAATAATAATAATAATAATAATTCCGTTAAGTCATAAGGTGTGAAATTTTATTCTGCAACTGCTACATCGACAAATAAAGTCAATCATGAATGACAGCTCTATGAAAGTGATCCCTCGTTTAGTAATGGCTCCTTCACATTTATTTGTTCATATCTTATAAACGGTTACACCTGTGCCGATCCGACTATATGGGACGCGAATACATTGTACCTAATCTGGAACGACGTCACAATAAAAATATAAACTAGAAGAGGATACAGTTTGCGAAATAACTCCAAACTTCCATACGAGACAGACACGAGAGTACGATGGACACAAAACACACGCCTGTGGTAATGGCTTCTCTCATTAGATGAGAGGACGAGTGTGAGTCGAGTGACGAGGTAAATATATGAAGGTAGAGTGTGTGGGTCTAAAGGAAGGGGCAGGTCATGTTTAGACGAATGTGTGAAAAAGAGACACAATAAGAGTTTTAAGAATAAAAGAGCATGTATGGCTCAGTGTGTATGGATGTTGTTGAAACTAGGGGAGTATACAAGGATAGGGAAGTGTGGAGAAAGTTAGTGAGTATGGATTAAGGACGATGTGAAAGAACGTATAGTGAAGGCTTAGTGGAGCGATAGTGTGGTTCCGGGCACGCCATCGCTCCACCTTTTAACCTATAATGAAGCAAGCAAACACACGCTAGTGTCCACTAAGCATCCACTTAGTCGAGTTCTTGCATACGGTCCTATGTACAGAGTTGTTTTTTTAGCGACATGCACAGTTTATCGCCTACCCTGTAAGGGGACGGAGTGATTAGGTATGTACGAATGCATGCATTAGATATTTGTTACAAAGTTTTTACAGAGCACCATTCTGACGAAGCTCCTCACAGAACAACTTTTTATGGGTGTGTTTGATTGAGGCTCTTAGCAGGCCAGGCTTGTTAACGACTAAGAACTTATGAATAAAGACGTATTTAAATTAATTGCATTCCGCACTAATTTGATGTCTCTAAACCAGGATTTTTCGTCGAATATCTGCGTCAACGAGCAGTAAACGCCCTAGGATATGGACTCACCAAAGGCCCTTGCTGCCGGAGGGCGGGAGGCGGCCTGGGGGCGGCTGGAGGCATGGTCCACGTCTGCCAGCGCAGGTGCGGGCTCGAGTATTGCCCCCACTGCTGCCTCGAACTATAGTTATTGCCGTTACCATTTCCGTACAGCTGATGGAACGAAGGGTAGGGCGAGTCGGCCGTTCCAGGGCTACTGTTGCCCCTCATTGCGTCGACACTCCTCCGCTGACACTTCACTTACACTTCTTCATGGTCATTCACTCCTCATAAGACACCAACAATAACACCGCAACTATTTCCAGATCCCTCTTCCTCACAAACTATCACTAGATCCGAAACGCACACCACTGCACACACAGTATGGAGCTCACTCCGACGACACACCGACCAGAGCAGAGCAGCTCTCTGTACACGAGTACAGCGACTGAGAGCACCGCAGCGTGCACAACCAGCACGTAAGTCTGACGTCCTCGGGAGCTTCGCCTACGCCCCACGGTTGACAAACCAACACGGCAAAGGCAGAGCCGAAGAGCGTTCAACGCCCTTCACGCGCGCCAGGTGGTGTGTGAATGTGTTTCTGCCTGCCTGAGACAACCCCGAACCACTCGATTAACTCATTAGTATTCGAAAGAAAGAACAACCCAACAAACCTACGAGGAAACACCGCCCGATAAGGCGCGACACGACACACAATAGGATGCCACAATCTTTCCGGCGGTCACACTTTTCGTTCGACAAAACTCGTCACATTTCTCGAATTGTTACGGGACAGTTATTACGCGTCACATGAAACTTCAAAAACCATGTATTTTGTTAAAATATATGTTTGTGTAGCAGGTGCTTTTTGGACACCATCTGTTTCCAACAACACCTTTCGAGTCACGCAATGGCGCTTTAATAAAAACAAAAAACAAGTACCAGTTGGAGGGGTCGTAGTAAAAGGTGAAACACACACTTCCAGCCAGCTCTTCGCTCTCTCTTTATCCCGGCGACCGTCCGCGGACAGCGTACAACACCGACTGACGGTAAAAACTGTGTGGGTCAACCAACCAAACCGTAACGTCGGGCCAGCAGGTACGGTGCGAGCTCTCCAGATGGAACGACGACTGCTTCAGGTTACATCACCGAGCCGGGGACCTGAAGGATGGTGGCGTGCGACCACCAGGACGGACCATTTCGTGACGCGGTTGTTGCTATTAAACAACGTGGAAATCGAAGTGAACAGCACTACTGTAGGATTCTGGTAAAGAAGGAATTATGAGAAAATACGAACATATTCGTTTCTGCTGTTTACATTTAAATTTAGAGATGGATCTAATAATACATCTATATTTCTTGAATCCGAATCTAAAATCCCCCCAAAAATAACTAAAAATATACAATTTCAGTAAAGTGAAAATATTTAAAATGGAATTTTTTTAAAGATGTTTTGGGGTTTGTATATATCGTCATCATCAACAAAGGGAACACTTTTTTATACTACAATTTTTGATTAAAATTGTTGTATCAAGTCAAGGTTTTCACAATTATATTCGAGAAACTTTTTTGAGATCTTTACAAATCTCGAGTTTCTCTAATATATTGTGACATGAAGAGTGAGTAAGTGAACTCCTTGTATAAAGCTTTATTGACTCATTCTTCATGTCACAATATGGGTGGAGGGGGATTGACCTCCTCCAATTCAGAGTGAGGCGCCTGCTGGATATAGGAGGCGGGCTACTTTCCGTGGGACACCCTACCATAAGATTCGAGGTATCTGAGGAATCGAGAATTCGAGCGCCTCAGCTCTAATTTTAATATATTATTAGCGTCATTTCACACGTAATGATAGCTATCAAATCAACAGCGTATATGACTTGATGTATGAATATACTAAACTAGTTATAGTAGCTTTATCTGATCGCCAAACCCTTCCTTCAACTCTGACAAGACGTGTATTAATCACAACTTGTGTATATGTGGGATTCCAGTCCTCCGCCGTGGTTCGGATCGTACTATAAGTTCACGCCGTGTACATGTATATTCCATTCACCGTAGGAATTGACTTCTGAAAGGCCATTTTCCCTACCAGAAATCTACTATATAGTAGGATATTGGTAGGAAAAAAGACCTTTCAGAGAGTAATTCCTACCGTGAATGGAAATATAGGTAAAGTAGGTTGTACGGAAAACTAGTTCCTCGACTTCATTCAGAATACCGTATGTGGTCCCAAAATATAATCCGACATAAATTACCAATTTGAACTAAACTTGCTGGGTTCTACTTTAACGACGTAGTCTACTTGGAGAAGCTATTTTGCGAAGCGGGTTCCATCTTACCTTGACGCACCTAAGCAGTCTAAGCATTATCACACTTAGACACCAATGTACGAGATAGAAAGAGAGGGAAGAAAATGAGAAGTTCACTCTGCGAGGACTCTTATTTACATTTCCCCTCTTCCTCTGGCGAGTTTACACAGTCACTATACTATATGTGCCTTAAAAACATTGACTTGATTTTTAAAATTATTATTTTGTTTGTTCCCTATCCTAGATAGACATACAGTGGCCCCATGAATTATTTGGTGCTGACTGACAGCTTACGGTTTTGAGAAGCTACCAGACCAAATTATGTATCCCTACGCCGAACCATATGATCTGCAAAAACATGTGTTTAGCAGCTGTCACTTCTGAACAGTCAAAATTTAGGTATTTACCTAAATGTTGACTGTCAGAAGTGAGCTGTGAGCTGTCAGTCAGCACCAAAGAAGCCACGGGGCTACTGTACGCTACAACGGACTTTTTGTAATCTACATCCTGGCAGGAAAATTACTACAGGCCATTTTCATGACTAAGACAAATATCCTAATTTGTGGATGATTTATAAAAATAAAAATAAACTTTTACAAGAACTATTATAAGATTAAAAAAATAATTGTGTGATACTGTAAGACTATTTTTATAATTATTTCAGAATGTATAGTATTTGTTTCAACGTTATATCTTTAAAACTCGCTGAGTAAAACGTAAATTCATTATTAACATGAGAACCCGTGACGTCACAGATAGGAAACGTCATTCATACATCTACACCGTCAATACTATTCTACATAAATGTGTGACCCGCCTCGGTGGCGTAGTTGGCTAACGCGCTTGTCGTGTTGAGCTCGACTGCTGAGGACGGGGAGATCGAGGTTCGAATCTCGGTAGGGTGAACTGGGGGGGGGGTTTCCTAAATGGTTTCCCACTCTCCCTCCACGCAAATGCGGGTTCGCTTCCTCTAGTTACACCTTCCTAATTCCTAATCCCATAGAGTAATTAGTATTTAAAGCGTATTACCCGAACGAGTAGTGAGACGCGGTGCTAAATATTATTATTATTACATAAATGTGGGGCCTACATTTATAGTTATGGGCGATCATAGTGACTCAATTTTCTTAGTTTTATTGAAAAAGTGTTAAAGGAAGGTGGGCATGGGTAGGCGGAAAACTGACACGTAGAAACTGGCCTGGCAAGTTTAGAGAGATATCGCAAGAGAGTAGGCCTAATTCAGAATTAACGTGACTCAAATGAATTACATTTGTGTTCTCATTATTAAAATTAGAATAGAGAAATCCTGTGAATGCGTTTGCATATCTAAATCGTCTTGAAAATATCCCACCGATACTTTAGAAGAATAACAAACTATGAACTAGCTTTGGTGATGACCGCAATAGAATAGACTGCCAATGACGGGGAGACCGAGGTTCGAATCTCGATCGGGTGAACTGAAGGGTTTTTCTCTTTCAAAAGCATATCCTCCCTTCAAGGAAATGTGGGTGCACTTATTTGAAATATTACCTTCCTAACCCCTAAAAACCATTAGAGTAATTAGTAAATAAGCGTATAGCCTGAATGGGTTGTAGGCATAAGACGCGGTACTAAAATAAAAATAAACTATAACCCGCAACGATGGGCACGAAGACAAGATGTCAGGTGGAAATGTTGGCCGCAAGGAAATATGGTTGATTAACTAGCCGTTGTTCCAACTAAAGTAAGGGCATAGGGCCTACCATTGACGCCGAAGCCACAGACAGCACGTAGGGTCGGCTTCCTTTTGCCGTTGATACAATGACGATTGCTCCGTTTGTGAAAGCGAATAGCATGGAATCAATTTAACGCTTGTACAATTAATTGTGCATTAATAGCGAGGCTTGGAAGAGAGAAATAATCTTTAGAATACGGATATAGCCGTATCAAGTAACACATTCGTAAATTGAAGAAAAATGCGCCTAAATCTGTATCTTAGAAAGATAGTTTCCACATTCCCAGTTTCGCTCCCCATGTACAGTTAACTACAGTAGCCCCATGACTTCTTTGGTGCTGACTGACAGCTCACAGCTGACTTCTGACAGTCAACATTTAGGTATATACCTAAATTTTGACTGTCAGATGTGACAGCTGCTAAACATATGTTTTTATAGATCATTTGGTCCAGCGTAGGGATACATAATTTTGTCTGGTAACGTTTCAAAGCTGTCAGTCAGCACCAAAGAAGCCATGGGGCTACTGTACACAAACGTAAACTCTTCCATACAAGCAGGGGAGAAAAGTTTTATCTCCGCTCTCTCTCAGACAACTGTTGCCAACTCTCCTCGCTCTCGGTTATGTCTGAATGTGGTGTGCCGGGGTAGGTCCACCCCTGCATATCTCCCGGTGCCCCAGTCCACCCATGCATATTA
Source organism: Timema douglasi (assembly GCA_901482245.1). NCBI lineage: Eukaryota > Metazoa > Arthropoda > Insecta > Phasmatodea > Timematidae > Timema > Timema douglasi. The sequence goes on from CABEEJ010003689.1 coordinate 22,579, forward strand.
GAATGTATCAATAATTTGGGCGTAGATGGGGGTTTGTCATAGATATCACGCGGTGAATTAAAAAAAAGTGATAAATCAATGTTGAAAAAGTTTCATAGCTGGATTAAAATGTCTCAAATATTAAGAAAAACACGTAAATCATACTTCCCAGTACATGTAACATGACATTCATATTAATGACGAACGGTACTCAAAAAGTGCTGTCTTTTTTACACAGGAGGATAAAAACAAGAACCCTCCAAACAAATGACGGGCCATTACTGTGCCTTCCGGAGTAGATTCAAGTTTCAGTCAGTTAGAACGTAATTTATTCTGAACAACACAAATTACACTTCCTACAAAATAGCTATATTTCGTCTATGCGATGGAATGAATGAGCCGGAGAAGTTCATTAATTTTCTTCAGAAGTCCAGGGATCGATGCCACCCCACTCCTCCAAAAACGAAGGAATAACTATTTCAATCGTGTTTTGTTTAAGCACCGTAATCTTACTACCCATTCAGGTTGAACGTTAATGTACTAACTACGTTAATGGGTTTGGCCTGAGGAAGGGATATATTTAGAGGAAGTGTATCCACATTTGCGTGGAGGGAGAGTGGAAAACCATTTTGAAAAAAAAAACACCTCAGTACACTCGACCGAGATTCTAAACTCGATCTCCCCATTTTCGGAAGTCTAGTTTATTGCGAGAGTAGCGCGTTAGACCACGCGGCCACCGAAACTGGTGAGAAAATGTAACTAATGTGTCTATTTTTACTTTTTATCGGTAGTAATACAATTGGTAAAAAGTGATAGTTGTAGAACATAATGATTCTACGTATGAATATATAAAAGTAGCTTTAGTAAAGTTCTAACCATTGCATCGGAGGGCAAGCGGACAAAGGCTTCAGTCTCGTCTAGTCTTATTTCCAGGTGTTTGGGAGGTCAAGGTTCGAATTTAGAACCGGGTGTACTGAAGTAGTTTATTCTAAATGGTTTTTTTCCCCATTCCCTAAGTGCAAATACGGGTGCACTTGCTATAAATTCTACTTTACCCATGAGTGCAAATACACCGAAAGATCGAGTAGTAGCAAATTTGTACCCACCGTGTATTTTATCAAATGATCTCACACGAGAGGAGGAAATGACCGTCCAGGCTCCAGGTCGAACGAGATGACTTCCCTTACACACCGCGGCGACATAACGAACATGCCTTCATTTGGGGCGATGTTCGCCAACTTTCTCCCCCCCCTCCCCCCCATCACTGTTTGTCTGTACGTGGTCAAAAAGAACGACGACCTCTCTCTAGTTACATCATCGCTGCAGCGACAAACTCGATTATTTCTGTTGGTAAATAACACAGCTTTAGGGGGGGACGCGGGGAGGGGGGAGTGTCGCCGACGAGGTGAAAGCCGTTGGGAACGTTGAAACAGCTCAGGGTGGATTGAAAAAGAGCAGACAGGAAGACTGCCATTAGGAGTGAGTGTGGTAACCGCACGGGCTTGTCGTACTCACTCACATATGTCCGGATAGTACCGAAAGACATCTTCCTTACGCTGGATTTCATCTCTTGAGTGAACTAATAAAAACACTACGCGTCTGGGCTAAAGTCTGTTCAGCCTAGGAATTGTTTTCTGAAAGGCCTTTTTCTCTACCAGAAATATATTATACAGTAGGATATTGGTAGGAAAAAGTACCTTTCAGAGAGTAATTCCTATCGTGAATGAAGTATACATCCCTCGTAGCCCAATTGTGTGTAAGGATTAGTCGGTACTAACAGTACATCCTTTCCGTGGAGGCTCTTTCCATGTCCAGATGAGCTGATATTAGATGAAGGTGATAGTAAGTATGAGGCTGTGGAATCAGTAGAAACACGTAAACTCAACTTAAACCTAATTAACCAAACTTTGGTGACCTTTGGGGTAGTTCTCCTTTAACCCAAGATACCAGCCAGAAATCGAACCCGGGAAGCGTCACTATTCCCTCATTTTCTTGTGGTCAATCTCTCCTCAAATATAAGACAAGTTTGGCAACGCTGGTTAGTCGAGGTTGCCGGTAACTTCCTACCCCAGCACACCACCTTTAGACATACGGTAGCCCCATGGCTTCTTTGGTGCTGACCGACAGCTTACAGCTTACAGCTGACGGCTTTGAAAAGTTACCGGACCAAATATGTTAATGATTCAATTTTATAATCAAAGCCTTTTCGAATACATTCCCTTCCTTTGGTATTCAATGTTCTACAGTAAATGTTCATTTCTAATTATTATTTGTATGTACACTAGAGTCGCGATTATCCGGCCTTCCGTATTATCCGGCCCTCTTCTCGGTGTCAAGAAGTGCGTTTTAAAATAAACAAACCGGTACAAATCCACTATAATAATAATAATAATAATAATATAATATAATATTTAGCACCACGTCTTACTACCCGTTCGGGTTATACGCTTTATGTACTAATTACTCTAATGAATTAGGAATTGGGAATGTTGAATTAGAGGAAGTGAACCCGCATTCTCGTGGAGTGAGAGTGGAAAACCATTTAGGAAAAACCACCCCCAGTTCACCCGACCGAGATTCGAACCTCGATCTCCCCGTCCTCAAGCAGTAGAGCTCCACACGACAAGCGCGTTAGCCAACTACGCCACCGAGGCGGGTGATCCACTATAAAACATTTAATGAATTTATAATATAGTTCATTTGACGCTCTATTTTCACTCGTTCTTGCTGTGTAGCCGATGTTTAAGTTCCAAAATAATGTACCGTATAGAAAAAGATTTAAAAAATTTATTTCTCGTTTAATTTTTACCGTCCCTTTACAATAATTAATCCATCCCTATTTTACATCGCAATCAGAAAACGGACAGATTCTTTTAAAACAAAAGTTAAATGTTCTGTGGAAAAACAAAATATACAGGCAAACTCGCACTGGAAATTATTTACACTCGGATCCCGTATTTTCTGGCTTTTCCGTTATCCGGCCCGGAACGTCGCCACTTTGAACTAGAGTAACCTCGATATAACGTAAGGAACACATCAAGGTTATTCTACTTTACGCCGGATAGTCGTGATTAAAATATATTTTATTTCCAGTGTATTATCAATAAATAAAAAGTTAAACATAATTTTTAGCTTGTCTCAAGTACTCGCTATCAACTTTTGCAGCCCCCTCCCCTTACCACAACACGTTCAGTCACGTGGCAGGCCGCACAAACTTCTCCTCTCTAATCGCTTCGTTTTTGGCACAAATTTTCCCCAAGTCTGTCGGCTCAGGGTGTGCGCAGATATCCGTAAAGGTTTGATATTTTTTTATTTATTTTTTTGGACCGACCGATAGGTTTAATAACCATATGTATTAATTACGCTGATTAGCTAGGGACGAGGAAGGTTTAATTTAGAGGAAGTGTATCAGCATTTGTATGTAAAAAGTGTATAACCATTTAGTAAAAAAACATCCTCAGTACACCCGACCGGGATGTGAACCATGATCTTTCCGTTTAGAAGTTCCTAATACTGAACAGGGTTGAAATATTAAATAATATTTGGATAAAAACTGCATTGAAAAAGCCGTTTTTTGACCATTTTAGAATGTCTTCACAGATAAGCACTGTCCACAAATCTTCATTCTGTCATAACAGGGACATACTGTAGTTATTAACAAGAAACTTTGTCGCTTTGTCCCCCATCGTCACCGCGGAAAATTTCGAGTAATCATTCAAATACGAATGTACTGCACACATTTCTTTTCCCTTTTACTCCCATAATACCTCGCGCGGACACACACAAACGCATATGAGCGCAGGGAACTCAAAGAGTACTAGCTGGGAGAGTTCGCGCGCGAGTGTGTGAGAGAGGTCACCTTCCTCACCCGATGCAAATGTAACTGTAGTGTGGGAATGACAAGAAATTCACGGCTGAGCGAGCGCGGGCCGCGAACCGACGACTCTCGGAGGTAGCGGTTCAAGTGCGGGCCATTATGGATTCTTCTGCTCCCATTCGCTGGCGACTGCACATGGGTTAGCGAGGATGTCCAAAAGGTCACCGTTTGGGTTAATAGATTAGGAAGGTTATATATATTAAGAAGAAATGTACACACATTTGAGTGGGAGGGAGTGTGTAAAACAATTTGGGAAAACCACCCTCGGTAGGGGCTTACATCCGACCGAGATTCGAACTTTTGATCTCCCTGCGAGAGTAGCGCCTTAGACCATGCGGCCACGGGTGGTTTGTTCACTCTTGGCGACAAGGAAGATCGGGAGGACGAGGACCGTCGAATCGGACGCTCAAAATCAAACCTGGAATTCTGCTCTATATGTTGTGTCTATGTTCAACGTGCACTTTCTACATTCAATAATAATTTCAGTACCGTACGGCTTTCAAACAAACTTAACCCAGGACGATACATTTAATGAAACATCAGAGGAAGGGTCTTTTCTTTTACAAACCGCGTGTTACTATCCGTCCGGACTATCGCATATTTACACCTATGGGGCGGGGCCTCCTACGTGAGGCTTCCCAGTGCCACCAATCCTCTTATCCAGGGGCTTGGGAACTACGTCATCGAACCTGGAAAGCGCCACCGACAGCCCGAAGCCCTGCTCGGATAAGCGAGAGGTATAAACCAGTTGTCAGCGGCAAGCTAGAAATATACACCAGTGGTCAGCGGCAAGCTAGAAATATACACCAGTGGTCAGAAGCAAGCTAGAAATATAAACCAGTGGTCAGAAGCAAGCTAGAAATATACACCAGTGGTCAGAAGCAAGCTAGAAATATACACCAGTGGTCAGCGGCAAGCTAGAAGTATAAACCCGTGGTCAGAAGCAAGCTAGAAATATAAACCAGTGGTCAGAAGCAAGCTAGAAGTATAAACCAGTGGTCAGAAGCAAGCTAGAAATATACACCAGTGGTCAGCGGCAAGCTAGAAGTATAAACCCGTGGTCAGAAGCAAGCTAGAAATATAAACCAGTGGTCAGAAGCAAGCTAGAAGTATAAACCAGTGGTCAGAAGCAAGCTAGAAATATACACCAGTGGTCAGCGGCAAGCTAGAAGTATAAACCCGTGGTCAGAAGCAAGCTAGAAATATAAACCAGTGGTCAGAAGCAAGCTAGAAGTATAAACCAGTGGTCAGAAGCAAGCTAGAAATATACACCAGTGGTCAGCGGCAAGCTAGAAGTATAAACCCGTGGTCAGAAGCAAGCTAGAAATATAAACCAGTGGTCAGAAGCAAGCTAGAAGTATAAACCAGTGGTCAGAAGCAAGCTAGAAATATACACCAGTGGTCAGCGGCAAGCTAGAAGTATAAACCAGTGGTCAGAAGCAAGCTAGAAATATAAACCAGTGGTCAGAAGCAAGCTAGAAGTATAAACCAGTGGTCAG
>CABEEJ010003689.1:28461-46352 GCA_901482245.1 Timema douglasi
TATCGACAGGTGAATCAATTAAAGTTGACGAGGTAAGAGAGGTGGAGATGCACTAAAAAGGACTGCAAGGCTAAAATATTTACTCTTGATGGTGGAAATATTTTCTCGCGGACTGAAAATGAACACAACCACGAATCACTACTAGATCAAGAGTTGAACAGAAGATACATTAGCAACGCAGTTAAGAGGAAAGCTGAAGAGATTGAAGTAAGGCCTTCAAAGTTAATCCACACAAAGGTACAGACACAGAAAAAAACTATAAAAACATTGACCCGCAAGGACATTAAATGTATCAGGAATAACATCAACCACACTAAACTAAAAACACCGCCAAAGTTGCCTAAATCTTCCGAAGAAATTCAATTTGCCATAGATTCAATTGAAATAAAAACTATTCAAGACGAAAAATTTTTGTTGAGAAACGAAAAAGAGAAGGAGATCGTGATATTTTATTGTCACTCGAATCTTGAGTATTTGTGCCAGAATGAAATTTTGTGACTGGATGGAACCTTTGAATACGCACCAAAACATTTTCTTCGGCTTTTTACTGCATACATACTTCTAGTATTTTGCCTACTTAAAAACAAGAAAAAGCAGCGTTACATTGACGCTATGAGAATCCTAAAGGAGGAGTGCGAGAAGAGACAACATCACCTTCAACCTTTATACATTGTGATTGATTTCGAGCAAATATAGTTAACTAAATTATATTTTTTGACTTGTGCCCTTCTTACCGCCAGACATAGCATTAATATGTGTTTATTTCAGAGTTGGCGCAATTCGGGTCCTGTCTTGGGAAGGGGGGTATTGGCGCAATTCGGGTCCGGTCTGGGGGGGGCACTTTTAAGCTCTTGGCGCAATTCGGGTCCTAGCTAAGAGAATTGGCGCAATTCGGGCGAGCCCATCCAGATAGGATTCAAACCCTGACCTCCCGTTTAACGGTGAAAAAATACGATGACGATGTGAGTGCAAGACTAAGCAGGATAGGGTTGGTTTAATATCTGGCGGAGAGCACTCTGGGGTTGCTGTTATTGACCCAATGGAGCTTTATTCCTCTTTACTTCAAAATAATGATGGTGTACTTCCTTCGAGTAATCCCACCTACTCATGTTTCTAAGTTGGATGGGTTTTGAGTCTACAACAGCCGACAGCAGCTAGTGCTGATAATTTGTCTCCTATCCAGAGTAGTCGGTTGTCAAGGAAGACGACAAGAGACCTGTTTTGGACTGACATAATGAGGAATGTCAACATCTCTCGAGCCAAGTGGCAACACTGGGAAATGTAGGTTAGCAGAGAATGATTTGCATGCATCCGTCGCGTCCTTTGCTCCACATAGTGACAGCAAGGAGGTATTAAATAGACAGCCGAGACAGTTTCTGTGGAGGTTTTTCTTGCCAGTAAAAATATATTCACAAGAATGACTGAGATAGTAAGACAATATCGTGCTAGGGTGACAAATGAAGACGTCCTAAGAAAAATGGGTGAGAAGAGAACCATTTTGGATGTGTTTCTTCGGTACAAATCAAACTGGCTCAGACACATCCTTAGGAGGAACTGTCTTCTGCACGACTTCAGAGAAGGGAAGGTTGAGGGAAAGAAGAGCTTAGGAAGAAGGAGGATTCAAATATTGGATGACTTGAAGGAAAGAAGAATATTCTTGGAGCTGAAGGAGGAGGCAGAGGACAGGGAGCATTGGCGGTCTAAGTTCACTGACAAAAGGAATGGACCTGTCGTAAGACAGAACACCTAATGAATGATCATGTTAGTGTATCAATTTAGACGACATATGGAAGAAACTTTGATAATCGAGGACCCGAACCATCCCTAATGTGTTTTTAATGTGATAATGTGTTTCTCGAGTCAAAAGTGTTTTTCCTAATGCAAAGGCAAGAATAGTTTATATATATATATGGGGTTGCCTGATACCCTGGCTTAAGGAGTCGCTTTAAAAGACTTAACTAATTTACTTAAGAACCACATTCTATTGAATGAGACAGGTAGATAATTAGTTATTTATTTGAGGTATTTAACATTCACTTTATAAACCGACTTATTATATCAGCACACGACTTATAAACCACTTAAATCTAGAACGGACACAACACCTAGCCCCCAGACCGTTAATTCAAACCAACATTTCACCAATAATACATTTTTCGGACATGCCAAGAATAAAATCCGGGACCCTTGGTTCAATAGGCAGACAGGCTACCGACTGAACCAAGGTGTCAGACAGAAATCAATTAAATCATCAGATGATTTTGTTGCATTTCAAATTGGTAAGAGAGCTCCCGAAATGGGTAGTGAGATGAAATGGAAAGAAAATGTTTATAAACTAGCCTGTATATATATACATACACACGTGTGTTTTATTTGTTTATTTATCAACGCACCTTACTACCCGTTCGGGTTGTACGCTTAAGTAATAATTACGCTAACGGGTTAGGAATTGGGAAGGTTGAGTTTAGAGGAAGTGAATCCGCATTTGCGTGGTGGTAGAGTGGAGAACCATTTAGGAAAAAAAACACCTCAGTCCACGTGTGTAAATTACGCAGATAAGGATGAGAAAGGTAACATTTAAAGTGTACCCGAATTTGCGTGGAGAGAGATAGTGAGAAACAATCCTTCGCTACACCGGCGAACCAGGCTAAATGATTTTGAAATGTAGACAGCATATGCGTGGCGATTTATAAACATTAATTGAAACATGAATCCATTTATAAAATTTATATATAAAACAAAGTAAATTTACAATATAAATGTGCTATTTTCAAATTGTATAATATAATATAATATAGTAAATTATGATATTTAATATTGTAAAAAAAAGTGTATGCTATGCAAGCAATAGGCTACATACTGGTTCCTTTATTTATTTTACATCTACTCATGTTTACATGTAAAAAAAATATAGAACCGGAATCCCAGGTTTACAAAGTCGTCAGACAGCCTCTTTAATTACAGGTACTAGTTTAATATTTCAGTAGGACGAGTACCTGGGCACTTTACTTGGAGGTAGCCTGCTTCAAAGCTCATATTCTCACTTGGAGTTAGCCTGATCCAAAGCTCATATTTTCACTTGGAGGTAGCCTGATTCAAAGCTCATATTTTCAATTGGAGGTAGCCTGCTTCAAAGCTCATATTTTCCCTTGGAGGTAACCTGATTCAAAGCTCATATTTTCAATCGGAGGTAACCTGCTTCAAAGCTCATAGTTTCCCTTGGAGGTAGCCTGATTCAAAGCTCATATTTTCACTTGGAGGTAGCCTGATCCAAAGCTCATATTTTCACTTGGAGGTAGCCTGATCCAAAGATCATATTTTCACTTGGAGGTGGCCTGATTCAAAGCTCATATTTTCACTTGGAGGTAACCTGATTCAAAGCTCATATTTTCACTTGGAAGTAACCTGATCCAAAGCTCATATTTTCACTTGGAGGTAGCCTGATCCAAAGCTCATATTTTCACTTGGAGGTAGCTTGCTTCAAAGCTCATAGTTTCACTTGGAGGCAACCTGATTCAATAGTCATAGTTTCACTTGGAGGTAACCTGATCCAAAGCTCATATTTTCACTTGGATGTAGCCTGATCCAAAGCTCATATTTTCACTTGGAGGTAGCCTGATCCAAAGCTCATATTTTCACTTGGAGGTAGCCTGATTCAAAGCTCATATTTTCACTTGGAGGTAGCCTGATTCAAAGCTCATATTTTCACTTGGAGGTAAACTGATTCAAAGCTCATATTTTCACTTGGAGGTAGTCTGATCCAAAGCTCATATTTTCACTTGGAGGTAGCTTGCTTCAAAGCTCATAGTTTCACTTGGAGGTAACCTGATTCAAAGGGCATAGTTTCACTTGGAGGTAACCTGATCCAAAGCTCATAGTTTCACTTGGAGGTAGCCTGATTCAAAGCTCATAGTTTCACTTGGAGGTAGCCTGATTCAAAGCTAATATTTTCACACAAATTGCCGTTTTCTCCCAGATCATTTGAAATATTTACATCGGTATTTCTAGGTTAAGTTAGTAAATAACAGGATGGCTCACTGCACAATCCATATATTTTATAAGCTTTTACTTATGTGCACAAGCGTATAACCCTAATGGGTAGTAAGGCGCAGTGATAAAATAAAATGTACGTGCAACAAACCTATAAAACTTTCCCAGAGCCATTTTGTAGATCGCTAACACGAATTCTTGTCAATGAGCGTCAATAAAACGAGATCAACTACTCAAATCTATCCTACGATTGACATACAAACTTATATTTTCGGAAAGAAAAAAGACTGAAATCCACAGGTCTACAGATTTGAGTGAACTAAATCTTGAGGGCGAAAATACTACAAGTAGTTTGACCTCAGCAGTTATCTGTCCGCTGGTCTGTATTTGTATTACCTTCCGTCTATTATCAGAATAGAACAATAATGATACTCATTAGTGACAACCCTCTTTACCTAGTTATGAACTCTATTTTTTTAAAAGCTTTACCTTCGCTTTCTCTCAGTCAACTGTTATTATTATTATTATTATTATTATTATTATTATTATTATTAGTACCGCGTCAAACTACCCGTTCGGGTTATACGCACTTACGCTAATGTGTAATGGTAGGGTGATTGTGAGATGAAATGGAGGACCTACAGTTTAACGTGGGATCAGAACCACGGTGGAGGCCTGGCATCAGTCAGCTGTTGCCAAATCTCCTCGCTCTCAGTTATGTCTGAAGGTGGTGTGCTGAGGTAAGAAGGAGCTACTGGCAACCTCGACTAACCAGTGTTGTGAAACTTGTCATATTTTAGGGAAGATTGACCAAACGAAAAGAGAGAATGACAACGCTGTTTCCCAATAGTAACCATGCGATTCCCTCAGCGATGATATCCAGTGTAGTTCCTCGAGACGACAGGGAAGCCTGCCTATAGCCGGGCGGCGCCTCCCCTTTACATACGCAAGGGGTTGTTGATTTAATGGTCCCTGGCTAGACGTGGGCTCTTTTAATACCTCGTAAAACTGACGCCTCAAGGAAATACAAAGTAAGTATCTCTTTTCCAACTCATATAAAGGCAGAAATTACTACAAAACCTCAGGGTGGGGAAAAAACATCTATGGAATATTCCCCGAATTTCCCAGACCAAAACCCAGACAGACATGTACTGATAAGGATGTTCTAAAAAAATATATATAAAAAACTCAGTACACCAGATCGAAATTCGAGCCTTGATCTCCCCGTCATTGGCAGACAAGTTTACTGCGGGAGTTAGCGCCTTATACCATGCGGCCACCGAAGCGGGTAGGAGCTACTCGAATGGAAAAAGTAGCGGCTCCATTTGAGAAAAAATGAAATTAACGGCCGGAAGAAAGGGCTCGTTGTGCTGACCACATGACACCCTCTCGCCACACAAAGTTGGCACTGTCTTCGCCAACAGACGGCGGTCGTTCGTTCGGTCGGTATGGCCCCGATTTCGGTCCGTATCGGTGAACACACGTACAAGACATAAAAATTCGTTAAATCTGGTTTGCGGGTGACAGGGAGGCCGGGTTTCAAATCCCTGCACGCAAATACTGGTCCACTTCTTCTAAATTCTACCTTCCTCATCCCTATCCCAATAAGAGTAAATATGTTACGGGTAATGTGCGAAATCTGGATAGTGTTGATATTAGCCGGGAGATGTCAACATTATCTGGATAATATCGACTTTATCAAAGTTCGAACTTTATCCGTAGCATTTTATATATATATATATATTTGCGCGCCTGGGCTACATTAATAGTAGCCCAGTAGTGGAAAGATTAGCCAATACTAATGCACCGTTGTCCGGGGGACACCCGAATGTACTGATCGTACATCCTTTCCGTGGAGGCTCTTTACATGTCCCCATGAGATGAGATGAGGTGAGTTGATAGTGAGTATGAGGGTGTGGAACCAGTGGAAACGCTTAAACCTAACTTAAGCCTTATCAACCAAACTCTGGTAACTGTTGGGGTGATTCCCCTTTCTGGAGAAATACCCAAGGTACCAGCTGGGAATTGAACCAGGGACACCCAAGCTCATAGCCAGGTGCATTGGGCCAGCTAATCCCACTGGTGTTATTATTATTATTATTAATAGCACCGCGTCTTACTACCCGTTCGGGTTATACGCACTTACGCTAATGTGTAATGGTAGGGTGATACTGGCATTCCCCACATTCACAAGATGTCTTGTCAGAGGTGAAGGAAGGGTTTGGCAATCAGATAAATCTGTGCTGGGACCGAGGATGGAACCCCGGACCCTCAGCACAAAAGTCCGACACCTTACCTCTAGACCACCAGGTCACCTTCCACTGGTGTTAATATGTGTATACTCCAGGTGGGTAGTAAGACACAAGACCTAATTTATCCTTATCAACATTCGCCCGCAGTACGAGGTGAGAGAGAGAGAGAGTATAGCAATTAGTCACAGTACCGTTAAAGGTGATACGCGCAACTCTTATCGGAAGATAGGGCGGAATAACACGGCTGGTTGTTGGGTTTTGTTCCGCGTTCGATAGGAGGACATTATTCCTCCCTCTCATTTCCTGGTTCGATTCTTGTTGACCTCAGGGTAGACCTTCTGCACGTAAATACTCACCTGAAACAAGCAAAACAGAGAGATACTGTCAACTTCCGTTGCTTTGCTCGGGGAAAAGAAAGACAGGTGACAAACAGTCATTTTCACACATTGAGAGGAAAAGAAAGGCAGGTGACAAGAAAGGCAGGTGACAAGAAAGGCAGGTGACAAACAGTCATTTTCACACATTGAGAGGAAAAGAAAGGCAGGTGACAAGAAAGGCAGGTGACAAGAAAGGCAGGTGACAAACAGTCATTTTCACATATTGAGGGGAAAAGAAAGGCAGGCGACATACAGTCATTTTCACATATTGAGGGGAAAAGAAAGGCAGGTGACATACAGTCATTTTCACATATTGAGGGGAAAAGAAAGGCAGGTGACAAACAGTCATTTTCACATATTGAGGGGAAAAGAAAGGCAGGTGACATACAGTCATTTTCACATATTGAGGGGAAAAGAAAGGCAGGTGACAAACAGTCATTTTCACATATTGAGGGGAAAAGAAAGGCAGGTGACATACAGTCATTTTCACATATTGAGGGGAAAAGAAAGGCAGGTGACAAACAGTCATTTTCACATATTGAGGGGAAAAGAAAGGCAGGTGACATACAGTCATTTTCACATATTGAGGGGAAAAGAAAGGCAGGTGACAAACAGTCATTTTCACATATTGAGGGGAAAAGAAAGGCAGGTGACATACAGTCATTTTCACATATTGAGGGGAAAAGAAAGGCAGGTGACAAACAGTCATTTTCACATATTGAGGGGAAAAGAAAGGCAGGTGACATACAGTCATTTTCACATATTGAGGGGAAAAGAAAGGCAGGTGACAAACAGTCATTTTCACATATTGAGGGGAAAAGAAAGGCAGGTGACATACAGTCATTTTCACATATTGAGGGGAAAAGAAAGGCAGGTGACAAACAGTCATTTTCACATATTGAGGGGAAAAGAAAGGCAGGTGACATACAGTCATTTTCACATATTGAGGGGAAAAGAAAGGCAGGTGACAAACAGTCATTTTCACATATTGAGGGGAAAAGAAAGGCAGGTGACATACAGTCATTTTCACATATTGAGGGGAAAAGAAAGGCAGGTGACAAACAGTCATTTTCACATATTGAGGGGAAAAGAAAGGCAGGTGACATACAGTCATTTTCACATATTGAGGGGAAAAGAAAGGCAGGTGACAAACAGTCATTTTCACATATTGAGGGGAAAAGAAAGGCAGGTGACATACAGTCATTTTCACATATTGAGGGGAAAAGAAAGGCAGGTGACAAACAGTCATTTTCACATATTGAGGGGAAAAGAAAGGCAGGTGACAAACAGTCATTTTCACATATTGAGGGGAAAAGAAAGGCAGGTGACATACAGTCATTTTCACATATTGAGGGGAAAAGAAAGGCAGGTGACAAACAGTCATTTTCACATATTGAGGGGAAAAGAAAGGCAGGTGACAAACAGTCATTTTCACATATTGAGGGGAAAAGAAAGGCAGGTGACATACAGTCATTTTCACATATTGAGGGGAAAAGAAAGGCAGGTGACAAACAGTCATTTTCACATATTGAGGGGAAAAGTCACACGCAAAAAAAAACTTAGTCAATAGATATGGGCGTAGGTGATATTTGAAGTGAGAGGGTTTCATTTAAATTTTAATGCATATTCTTGGTTAAGTTATGTTGCTTAGTTATGGAAGGGTGTCTACCGAATTATGTAAACAATATTTCATTATCTATACATACATACTCATGATAAAAAAAAATGATAAAAGATAAAACAAAAGTCATATAAGAAAGTAGAAAGTTATTTATGTCAAGCAGAAAGGGCTTTTAAAATCCCACCAGCCATCAATAAAACCTACTAAAGTGCTAAAAGAAAGTTATTTACTGTCCCCTCAGACTGAGATTTTTATTCAAAATTTGATAAATTACCATTTCTAAGAGTTTCTCATTCCTGAATTGTGTCATTACTGAGGTGTAGGCCTAGTTGTTAATTTAAGCTAATTTTGGGCAGAATATAAGAATATAATATTCTTATCCGCACTATGAACTTGGCTAAAAAAATCATGACCTGATAGCTAATATCATAACTTTACTTTTTTATTACTTCCATGACCCAACTCTCATTTCATGACTTTCATGACTTTCATGACTTGTAGACAGCCTGTGCGCATCGTGACTCTACAGAATAGGCTCATTGGTACAGTAGCCCCATGGCTTCTTTGGTGCTGGCTGACAGCTTTGAAAAGCTACCAGACCAAATTATGTATCCCTACGACAAACCATATGATCTTCAAAAACATGTGTTTAGCAGCTGTCACTTCTGACAGTCAAAATTTAGGTATATACCTAAATGTTGACTTTCAGAAGTCAGCTGTGAAGCTGTCAGTCAGCACCAAAGAAGTCATGGGGCTACTATAGTTTCTTTTAACTTAGGTCTAAGGCATACACAACAACCAGACCCAAGGCTATCGTGATAGCAATAGCAATTAAGAATTTAAAAATATATATATTACTAATTACTATCATACAAAATCTTGTAATAGATATTCGTTCAAGACGTATAACCATTTAAATAACGTTATTTAAAAATATAATTTATTTTTCATCATGCCATTATAAATATTTTAATGTCGCTAATAAAGTAGGAGAGTACTCAACCTTTTATGAAAAACCACCCTCAACACCCCCAGCCGAGATACGAAACCCGACCTCTCCATCACCGACAAACCCTATTATATGGTATTCCTTAAATTGAAAAACAACACCTGGACACGGGAATCGAACCCGGGACCTTTGACTCAGTACGTCAATGCTCTGACTACTGAGCTATCCAGGAGTTGTCCCGTGACCAGGGTCATTCTTCACTCGTATTTCAAGGCACAGTCTGTGATGGACGTGCGGAAGGTAAGAACATTGGCGTACTAAGACAAAGGTCATGAGTTCAGTCCTCATATCCAGGTGACATTTTTCATTTAAGTAATATGATATTTAGATGCGACTATAACCATAATAATAATTATTATCATTACTATTAACACCGCATCTTACTACCCGTTCGGGCTATACGCACTTACGCTAATGTGTAATAGTAGGGTGATTGTGAGATGAAATTGAGGACCTACAGTTTAACGTGGGATCCGAACCACGGTGGAGGCCTGGCATTCCCCACATTCACAAGATGTCTTGTCAGAGATGAAGGAAGGGTTTGGTAATCAGATAAATCTGTGCCGGGACCGAGGATTGAACCCCGGACCCCCAAAATAGAAGTCCGACACCTTACCCCCTAGACCACCAGGTCACCTTCTATAGGCACTATAAAATTAACATGTTGTACTCGTAATAACATGAAGTGCATACCTCTCAACAAGGCCGGAGCCAGCCAATAATTTAAGGAGGGGGGTTGGGGGGGAACATCCCCAATTGCCGGAAGCTAGAAAAAATTATAAATGATAAACAGTTCTAGAAGCTCTCTGAAGTTTTATTTTTTCATGATAAAATAACCCCCTAGCTGCCGAAGGCTTGGAAAATTTCTAAATTTTAAAACACTCTTTGAAGCTCTGTGAATTTTTTTTTATAGTAAAATAACCCCTAAAATACCAAAGGCTAGTAAAATTTATAAATATTTAACACCTCTAGAAACTCTCTGAAGTACTTTTTATGGTAACACAGTCCCCTAATTTGTATTTGTATCTTAATTTTGATATTGTTTGAACCATAAATAAAGCCATATATATTTTGTTAATAAAATTTCGCAGGTAGGGGGAGAAGGGGGGGAAGGGTTGAACCCCCTTCCCCCTACAGGCTTGCATCACAATTGCCTATATTTTAAGAACAGGAAATAGAAAAGACAAATATGGAAAATCAGGACCCTAGTTATGAAAATAAGAGTCGTGCACAAAAGCGCTTGTATACAACCGAGTTGTGTGTACAGTTTGATGGCATGTATAGAGATATCTGCACGGTAGCAAACTACCCGCGATACAAATCAAAGTGACCGACGTACGGACGACATATGGAAATTAAAATTATCTGGGAATACCGATACATTTCCCGTCTGTTTTAATGTACGTCAATATAATACGTTGAGTGATATGTTTCTCTGTCGGTATCCCGTCAGTTCAAAATACTGACATCATCGGGCAGATTTGGATTTGCTAGGTTTGGGGTTAACTTCCCACACAGATGCGATGGGTGGGTTAGATTAACAAAATGGTGTCACGTGTTGATACAGTCACTTCAAATTCATCCACTCCAGTAGTTTATGTTACTCGCATGGTAGGATCACGCTCAATGGGCGGACCTCCAAGGAGATGGATGCAGGAAGTCGAACCGAAATATTTATAGATTCTGGTTATTGATACGATTCTTCCAGTAAACATTTCAATGTCCCAGTTGAGGCTCTTTAAATTTTTTATTTAATATTTATACTACCTACCATTATACAATCCTTAAATAGAAAAATACATTAAAAATTAATAAACAGCAAATTAAAAGTTATCTAAACAATCAGAAAAATATCTTGAGAAAAGAAAAAAAGGGAGTATTTAACAACCAGATTACGTTAAAGAAAGAAGGGCGCAAACTACAATTTAAAAAAATATTTTAAGAACCTATAAGAACTTTGATAAACCTAAATCGATTTAAATTCCGGTTCTGGTTTTTAGTCAATTTATTTTTAGGATTCGTATTCCAGCTTTGGTCAATTAAAAACAATCGATGACGGGGAGATGGAAGCTCGAATTCAGGTAATGTATTCTGAGGGAGGTTTTTTGAAAATGGTTTCCCCCTCTCTTTCCATGCAAATGGGGGTATACTTTCTTTAAATATAAGTGGTACTAATCCATAAAACCATTAGCGTAGTTAGTTCATCAGCGTACAACCCGAACGGGTAGGAAGACGCGGTGTTAAAAAAAATCTATTATAGGTTTTAGTTCAGGTTCCAGTACGATTCCCTGTATAGCTTCTGGTTCCAGTACGATTCCTTGTATTGGTTCGGGTTCCAGTACGACTCCCTGTATAGGTTCTGGTTCCAGTACGATTCCTTGCATTGGTTCGGGTTCCAGTACGACTCCTTGTATTGGTTCGGGTTCCAGTACGACTCCCTGTATTGGTTCGGGTTCCAATACGACTCCCTGTATTGGTTCGGGTTCCAGTACGAATCCCTGTATTCTTTCTGGTTCCAGTACGATTCCTTGTATTGGTTCGGGTTCCAGTACGACTCCCTGTATTGGTTTGGGTTCCAGTACGACTCCCTGTATATGTTCTGGTTCCAGTACGACTCCCTGTATAGGTTCTGGTTCCAGTACGATTCCTTGTATTGGTTCGGGTTCCAGTTCGACTCCCTGTATTGGTTCGGGTTCCAGTACGACTCCCTGTATTGGTTCGGGTTCCAGTACGACTCCCTGTATTGGTTCGGGTTCCAGTACGACTCCCTGTATTGGTTCGGGTTCCAGTACGACTCCCTGTATTGGTTCGGGTTCCAGTACGACTCCCTGTATTGGTTCGGGTTCCAGTACGACTCCCTGTATTGGTTCGGGTTCCAGTACGACTCCCTGTATTGGTTCGGGTTCCAGTACGACTCCCTGTATTGGTTCGGGTTCCAGTACGACTCCCTGTATTGGTTCGGGTTCCAGTACGACTCCCTGTATTGGTTCGGGTTGCAGTACGACTCCCTGTATTGGTTCTGGTTCCAGTACGACTCCCTGTATTGGTTCAGGTTCCAGTACGACTCCCTGTATTGGTTCAGGTTCCAGTACGACTCCCTGTATTAGTTCGGGTTCCAGTACGATTCCTTGTATTGGTTCAGGTTCTAGTACGACTCCCTGTATTGGTTCGGGTTGCAGTACGACTCCCTGTATTGGTTCTGGTTCCAGTACGACTCCCTGTATTGGTTCAGGTTCCAGTACGACTCCCTGTATTGGTTCAGGTTCCAGTACGACTCCCTGTATTAGTTCGGGTTCCAGTACGATTCCTTGTATTGGTTCAGGTTCTAGTACGACTCCCTGTATTGGTCGGGTTCCAGTACGATTCCCTGTATTGGTCGGGTTCCAGTACGATTCTCTGTATTGGTTCAGGTTCCAGTACGACTCCCTGTATTGCTGGACCTCGAAGAACCCGGGATTGGGGCTGCGTACGAGACAGTGGATGAGCGCAAAGTCTGGGGGATTATATCCTCTGGATGACGGAGCCCTATACACCCGTAGATAGAATATCCGAGCTAACACTCAGGCACTCAAATGGAAACAATCGTTTCTGCCCAAAGACCTGGATCAGCGTTTTTTCAACCGGTGTTCTGCGAAGGGACAGCAATTGTGGCAAAGAAAATTGGAGGGGGATAAAAAGGAGCTAAAAAAAGGGGGGGGGCGGAATAAAAATAACCCAATTATTAGAAATTAAGATTACTTTTTAAGAGCCACGTCTTACTACCCGTTCGGGTTCTATGCTTATGTATACTACTAATTACGCCAAGGCCGTAGCCAGCCAATATTTTCAGGGGGGGGGGAGTTGGTGGACACATCTCCCAATTGCTAGAAGCTAGAAACATTTCTAAATAATAAACAGTTCCAGACGCTCTCTGAAGTAGTTTTTATTCATAGTAAAATAAACCCCTAGCTGCCGAAAGATTGGAAAATTTCTATATATTAAACACTATTTGAAGCTCTGTGAAGTGTTTTTTATGGTAAAATAACCCCCAAAATGCCGAAGGCTATGAAATTTTTTAAATATTTAACACCTCTATAAGCTCTCTGAAGTGCTTTTTATGTTAACACGGCCCCCTAATTTGTATTTGTATCTTAATTTTGATATTGTTTGAACCGTAAATAAAGCCAAATATATTTTGTTCATAAAATTTCACGGGGGGAGTGAAAAACTATTTTGGGAAAAAAAACCTAAACTACACGCGACCAAAATTCGAGCCTCGATCTCCCCGTCATCGCCAGTTTAGTCTACTGGCGAGAGTAACGCCTTAGACCATGCCACCACCAAAGAGAGTTTTTCCTATAGTTACGTTAGGACTGAGCCACCAATAAACAATATTAAAGCTCTAGAACAAATCACAATTAAAAAAAAAAATCTAATCTTGAATCCGATATTTTCTCGAATCTTCCTATGGATTCAAGAATCCCAGCATTAGTTAATTCTTATACAAACAAATTATCGTCGGGTTTGTCGGTAACGGGGAAGGTCGCGGATCGAATCCTGGCCGAGTGTGTTTAGGTAATCTTCCCTTTATGGTTTCCCACTCTTTCCCTCCACACAAACGCGGGCGCAATTCCTCGACCTTACACGATTGGCGCAGTCAGCGTGGTACCAGACAGCCCGGCTATTAACACACATAATGACGCTCTTGTCCTCGATGCGGGCGGCGCTGCGCGACTATTATTCCACCTTCACGACAGTTTAGTCACACCCAGCAAAGTAATTAAGTTCACTGATGTCAGGTCACGGCTACGTCAATACGTTTTTAATTAGTCATGACTTATTACTCATAGCCGGTAACAATGGCACCTTTTCCGCTCTGACTAGCTAATACAGTTTATTATTACTACTATCACCTCGTCTTACTACCCGTTCGGTCTGTACACACTTACGCTAATGTGTAATGATTGGGTGAATGTGAGATGAAATGGAGGACCTGCAGTTTAACGTGGAATCCGAACCACGGTGGAGGCCTGGCATCCACAAGTTGTGATTAATACACTTCTTGTCAGAGGTGAAAGGAAGGGTTTGGTAATCAGATAAATCTGTGCCGGAACCGAGGATTGAACCCCGGACCCCAGGACAGAGGTCCGACACCTTACCCCTTGACCGCCAGGTCACCGTTACTACTAATACGGTTGACATGTTGGGAGGCTGTTATCAAAGAATTCGATGCGCACTTTTTAATCGCACTATGTTATTTTTATTAGTTTAGGTGGCCGCATGGTCTAATGCGTCACTCTCACAGAAGACTAGACTGCCGATAAAGGGGAGATAGGGGATCCAATCCTGAGATACTAAGAGTTTTTTCAAAATGGTTTTCCACTCTTTATCCACGTAAATGCGGGTATACTTCCTCTAAAAATGACCTTCCTAATCTCTAAAACCATCGTAGCAATTAATACATAAAGAGTAAATACCAAACGGGTAGTAAGACGCGGGGCTAAAAGAAATTAGAAACATTTTTGCTAACGTCATTAAAAATTAGAAGTAGATGTTTTAAGTGGACTGAATAATCTAATCATCGCTATTGAAGCTTAAAGAGCCTCGGGATTAAATAACTAATGACCCGCCTCGGTGGCGTAGTTAGCTAACGCGCTAGTTTCGTGTTGAGCTCGACTGTCAAGGACGGGAAGATCGAGTTTCGAATCTCGGTCGGGTGAACTGGCGGGTTTTTTCCCTAAATGGTTTTCCACTCTCCCTTCACGCAAATGCGGGTTCACTTCCTCTAAATGCAACCTCCCAAATCCTAATCCATTAGCGTAATTAGTACTTAAAGCGTATAAACCGAACGGGTAGTAAGACGCGATGCTAAAAAAAACACTAACTAATGATCAAGATATAGATACTTCACCTTACACGGAAACATAGTTCCAAGGGCCGCCATATAGTTCCAAGGGCCGCCTTATTTATAGTTCCGAACCACTTGGAACCTGCTAGTCAACCCCTGAACTTTGCGTTGAAATGCCTTTACACTCAATTATTATTGTATTAACAACAAATATGCTTATCTAATTAAATATTTAAAAAAATAGTTTCACTTATATTAAACAATGTTGTGCATTTTCCCATTGTCAGCACCAGAGGCAATAACAAGTGCAAGAATATGCTTACATACACACTTACCTATGTATTGTCATACCGGGTGACGTAGATAATATTTACTAAAATATCTTCAAAAGATTTCTAAACAAAACGAAAAAAAAAAAAATAATAATAAAAAAATATATATATATTTGTTAAATAAAGATGTAAAATACCCGCTTCGGTGGCCGCGTGGTCTAACGCGCCACTCTCGTGTTGGACTAGACTGCCGACGACGGGGAGCTCGAGGTTTGAATCTTGGTCGGGTGTACTGAGGGTGGTATTTCCACCATGCACGCAAATATGGGTACACTTCTTCTAAATATAACTTTTCTCATCATTAAGACCATTAGTACAGAAGTGCATAACCCGGAATCATAGTAAGACGAGGTGCTAAAAATTAAAAGTAAACCATTACATCAGAAATGTCAGTTTTCGAATGAAATATCAAATGTTTCAGTGCCAACTTTTTTCTTCTTCCTCTCGACAGAGTGGATAAGTATTTTTTTTTGTATCGAGGAAAGGAAAGTTGGGGACCCACTCCAATTGAGATTGTTATGTTTCTTCAAGGAAACCAGGCAAGAAAATCTGGTAAATACGCTCTCCGATATCCGATGACTTGCAGCTCGCAAATACAGCGCGCGTTAAGCCATGAAATTACTTTACGTGACGTTTGAACGAGATTTGAAATTAGTAGAGCACCTCGAAATAGGTCCATTACACATCCTTACAGATCCTAAACAAGTCGCAGCTGGAGATGAAAATGGTTTAATTAGACCTGTACATGTTATACTAGTTCTTGAAGCTTACCTATAGTCTGATTTTGGTTGGAAGAACAGTTTAGAAAATACTACAAATATATATTTTTACAGTGATTTGATACCATTTTACTATACTGTGTGTTATTTAATAGGTATTGATTAAATCTATCAAGAGTGAAAGCTGCAAATGACCTGACTTTATGTATGAATATTATTTTTTTTAATAGTAACTTTAGTAGCAGGGTATAACTATACCTTCAAGGACAATTTAATCTTCTACATGTAAACACATGAATTTTAAAATAAGATATTTTAGTGAATTTGTAAATAATTCAGTAATAATAGTGTGTGTTGATAAAAAGGAAGGGGTAGGCCATGTAAGACGTGGCTAAATGTTGTAGACGAATGTGTGGGTGAAAAAGAGAAACATCAAAAGAGCATGTATGACTCGGTGTATGGATGTTGTTGAAGAGAAGGGAGTATGCAAGGATAGGGAAGTGTGGAGGAAGTTAGTGAGGATGGATTAAGTACGGAGTTGTTGCTTTTTGAGCAATGTGCAAAGTTTCTTGCCTACACCGTAAGGAAAAGGTTTATTTGCGTGTGTATGCATGTATGTATGTATGTATGTATGTATGTATGTATGTATGTATGTATGTATGTATGTATGTATGTATGTATGTATGTAATGCATGTATGTATGTATGTATGCATGTATGTATGTATGTTTGTATGTATATGTGTATGCATGTATGTATGTATGTATGTATGTGTATGTATGTATGTATGTATGTATGTATGTATGCATGTATGTATGTATGTATGTATGTATGTATGTTTGTTTGTATGTATGTGTGTATGCATGTATGTATGTATTTATGTATGTATGTGTGTATGTTTGTATGTATGTATGATTGTATGTATGTATGTATGTGTATGTATGTGTATGTATGTGTATGTATGTATGTATGTATGTATGTATGCATGTATGTATGTATGTATTTATGTATGTATGTGTGTATGTTTGTATGTATGTATGATTGTATGTATGTATGTATGTATGTTTGTATGTATGTGTGTATGTTTGTATGTATGTATGATTGTATGTATGTATGTATGTATGTATGTGTATGTATGTATGTATGTATGTATATGTATGTATGTGTATGTATGTATGTATGTATGCATGTATGTATGTATGTGTATGTATGTATGTATGTATGTGTATGTATGTATGTATGTATGTGTATGTATGTATGTATGTATGTATGTATGTATGTGTATGTATGTATGTATGTATGTATGTAATGTATGTATGTAATATATTCCTTTTAAATAATAACTAGCAAAACCATGCTCAAATTGCGCGATACTTGGTTAAAAAGAAAATAGCCAGCAGTCCCAAAGATGCGTCTTAGGAGTGCAATAAAAATGAAAAATAATTATTTTAAAATAAAATAAAACACCCCTATTTGACTGGTCCCGATTTAATTGTTGTCGAGTGAAGAACGCATTTTAAAAAAATGGTTCAGCAGTAAGTTTACTGATACGATCATAATCGTGTATGTAGTAACCCGGTTAATAAGGTCAGGTCGTGAGATGAGTTACGTCCTTCGCGCAGTTTGTCCTGCTATCAGTTCTTCACACACATTTTGTCGGCTAATCACGAAATGTGGTCTAGCAGCAAACTCACAGTTTCTAGATCCCCCCCTCACCCCCTGGTTAACTGGGGGGGGGGGGGGTGGGGGGTTATAATCCCGGTCA
>CABEEJ010003689.1:46369-60508 GCA_901482245.1 Timema douglasi
CCCCCCCTGGTTACGGGGGGGGGGGGGGGTAGGAGGTTATAATCCCGGTCAACTTCGGTATGAGCGACTATTAAGGTACGATGGAAGGGGACGCGAGAAAAGGCAAGCGGTTTTGCAGTTTTTAGGGCAAAACATCTGTTTGGCCAAAGTAAACAAAAATTGCTTCATACATAGTTTGATTTTCTTCACCCGGTGATATCAACAGTTGTTGAATATCTGTCACGAGCATAGCGACATTAGATGATAAACTTTTTAAGTTAAGATAAAAAGTTATCATTAAATTCCAGGACACCCTTGACAGAAATTCAACAACTGTTGATATCACCGTGGGGAGAAAATTAGACTATGTTTATATTAGAACAATATTTAATTTATTTGCGTAAATAAATGTGTTGCCATAAAAAGTGCAAAAAACACTGTCCCTTTTCTCGCGTCAACTTCCACCCCAGCTTGTTAGTCGCTCATACTAATCTCACACCAAAACAGTCCAGTCAGATCAAGTCAAGACTCGGGGTGTCCAGCCAAACTATACTTTAAAGTTCCCCGACATCTCTTGGTTTTTCCAGTCCCACTATATTACAAACATTATTTTATTAAGATCGCGACTTAATGTAATAATATTTGTATGTGCATACACATTCTGGAATTACGTCACTCAAGGCAGGGGTTAAAGCAGGGGTCCGGGTAATCTTTTTGGGCCTCGATCGACTTTTACATTTATCAAAGGTCCCGCGATCACCCTTCGTTTCTCCAATCTACTTTTAATTCTTCTTTATTCTATAAATCTTGTATTTATTCCTTAAATTTAATATTTCCCCCAATCCGTATGTCCCTGCCTTTAAAGAAAATACATAAAATGTACACTCCGTTTACCGAGAAAGGTAGCACCTTTACCTTGACTGATTACACTATGGCCCCATCTTATAGACTGTATTATTATTATTAGCACCGCGTCTTACTACCCATTCGGGTTATACGCACTTACGCTAATGTGTAATGGTAGGGTGATTGTGAGATGAAATGAAGGACCTACAATTTAACGTGGAATCCGAACCACGGTGGAGGCCTGGCATTCCTCACATTCACAAGATGTCTTGTCAGAGGTGAAGNATAAATCTTTGCCGGGACCGAGGATCGAACCCCGGCCGCCAGCATAGAAGTCTGACACCTTACCCCTAGACCGCCAGGTCACCCTTATAGACTGTACCATAGTGGAATAATGCAAGGCAAGCTTACCTTTTCGCGACGATATAATTTACTTCCGCGATCCACTGAAAATTGCTGCGAGCTCGACCAAATGCCGACCTCTGGGTTGAAGGATTTCAGCCTAAGGCGATGGTTTATTTATTTAGTGTGATCCTAAGTTGAACTCCAGTGAGATCATATTGATACAATGAAGCATCACCTTACATAAATACAGTTTAAAATTGTTACTATACACATTCTTTTTTTAGCCTATTCTTCCTTTAATGTAATCAAACTCTCGCGCATGCGCATAGTCGTGATTCAACTTGGTCTAAAGACGCGCAGTAGAGGAGTGGAAAGACGACACATAAATCCTATGTTGACCTTGAGAATTGAGATTAGTATGCTCAACAGAATCAAGAGTGTTAAGATGGATTCACATTGTATATCAACTGCCAAGTCCTTTCCAAGGCTTCGTGTTCCTATTTTGAGAGTAACTCTGCACCCACCCCCGGTTTGCTGCGCCTCTCCTAGTTTCAGCCGTCACTTTTCAAGGTCCCTGCAGGGCCTCCACAGCTACCGAAGCGGTCAAGGGTCACATATGTAACCCCCCAAAGGCACGCCCCTACTTGGTGCCGTTGACCCCCTCCATCGACGTGGACGAGGGGTTGCAATTTTGGGAGGAAAAGGATATCCAGAAGGATGTTGGATGTGAAATTGGGGGGGATAGAAAGTAAGGAGGAATGTGGAGGAAATAAGAGACTGGGCCAAGGTATTGGGAGGAAAGAAGAGACTGGGCCAAGGTATTGGGAGGAAAGAAGAGACTGGGCCAAGGTATTGGGAAGGAAAGAAGAGACTGGGCCAAGGTATTGGAAGGAAAGAAGAGACTGGGCCAAGGTATTGGGAGGAAAGAAGAGACTGGGCCAAGGTATTGGGAGGAAAGAAGAGACTGGGCAAAGGTATTGGGAGGAAAGAAGAGACTGGGCCAAGGTATTGGGAGGAAAGAAGAGACTGGGCCAAGGTATTGGGAGGAAAGAAAGCGGTGGAGAAGCTTATGTTCCAAACAGACCCAGACAGTGACTGGAAGCTGTTCGTGGTGATGATGATGATGATGATGATGGTCAACTGCAAGGATTTTTTTAAATGTGTAAAAAAATTCCAGAAATTTGATACAATTCCTTGACTTTTTTCCTGTTTTCTAGGTCGCTGTACACCTAGAGACCGCTCTTGACTCAACCGGTTGAATTTCTTGTCAGTTTTTGTACGTCCCGTATTTTATTGTTATTAGCATCGCGTCTTACTACCCGTTCGGGTTATACGCACTTACGCTAATGTGTGATGGTAGGGTGATTGTGATATGAAATGGAGGACCTACAGTTTAACGTGGGGATCCGAACCACGGTGGAGGCCTGACATTCCACACATTCACAAGTTGTGATTAATACACGTCTTGTCAGAGGTGAAGGAAGGGTTTGGTAATCAGATAAATCCGTGCCGGGACCGAGGATTGAACCCCGTACCCCCAGCCCGGAAGTCTGACACCTTACCTCTAGACCGCCAGCTCACCTATCCCGTGTTTTACATAACTACCGTTTCTGTTTCATTTCGGTCAAAAGTTTCACAAGTTTCCAACAATGGAATGTTGAGAATCTTATTGTTGTTGTTAGGGATGATTGTAAAACTGATTCGATCTGAAACCCCTTGAATAGAGTGAACTTGACTCGGCCTTACGTCGAACAGCTGAGGACCACAACGATCTAACTCCAACAAGATTAATCGCGGGGAAATGAATCGTTTTACAAATATTTAATTTTAATATCTTAATTAATACACAATAACTCCCATTCAAGGTAGAAACAAAATCTATTTTTTAATATTATATTGGAAACCTAAGACTTGGAAAACGAAAATATTTTTAAGAATGCAAGTTTTTTTAAGCACCACGTCTTACTACCCGTTTGATTTATATGCCTCTGTCTGTGCTGGCGGCCGGGGTTCAATCCTCGGTCCCGGCACAGATTTATCTGATTACCAAACCCCTCCTTCACCTCTGACAAGACATCTTGTGAATGTGAGGAATGCCAGGCCTCCACCGTGGTTCGGATTCCACGTTAAACTGTAGGTCCTCCATTTCGTCTCACAATCACCCTACCATTACACATTAGCGTTAGTGCGTATAACCCGAACGGGTAGTAAGACGCGGTGCTAATAATAATAATAATAATAATAATAATAATATATGTCTCTATAATAATTACACTAAAGATTTTGGGGATTAGGGAGGTTATATTTATAGTAAGTGTATCCTCATTTCCGTGGAGAGGGAGTGGACAACCAATAGGGAAAAACCACCCTTAGTGCATCCGACCGGGATTCGAGCCCTGAACCCTGTCGTCGACAGACTACATAGTCTACAGCGAGAGTGACGCCGTGTACCATGCTGCTACCGAATCAGGTTTTGTCTTTTATTTATTTTTAATTATTTACGTTTAACATCTAAGTTATTAACGAGGAGGAGAAATCAGGATAGTAGTGCACCCGCATTAATATGTAGGATCGACGGGAGAGCCATCGGTAAAAAGTACCCACGGAAATTCTCACTTGGTGATCGTAGAATTCAGTATTTTGTACGAGTGATGCCACAGACCATTTGACCACTGATGCTAGTAAGAGAAAGATTGATTGCAAAGCTGATTATTATTTATTATTTAGCGCCGCGTCTTACTACCCGTTCGGGTTATACGCTTTAAGTACTAAATACGCTAATGGATTAGGAATTGGGAAGTTTGAATTAAAGGAAGTTAACCCGTATTTGCGTGGAGGGAGAGTGGAAAGCCATTTAGGAAAAACCACCCTCAGTTCACCCGACCGAGATTCGAACCTCGATCCCCCCGTCCTCAGAAGTCGAGCTCAACACGACTAGCGCGTTAGTCAACTACGCCACCGAGGCGGGTGCGAAGATGATGATAGGGACACTTTTTTTCTTCTTCTAGGATTTATCACGGTGATTGAAAGAAGAAGGAAAGTTCAAACAAATAACCGCTTGATTTGGCCCCATTTATTTTTTCCTCGTGGCTGTAATGAGGAAATAACTGGGATAGTTTGCCAGGGGATCGTGTCGACGCCAGCAGAGGAGGGTTGAGAATAAATTGGAGTCTGCAGACGGATAATAGGTCCCAAGTGCGGGAATTTCATTACCGAAAGAGGGGGAAGGAAGACACCAACTCGTTATTTCGACTTGCGCAACGGATGGTCAGAAGTTGGGCAGGGTGACGTCTGGGGTATTGAATTCCTCAAGATGGCAGCCCTCTTGAGGATGGATGAGGAGAATACATTTTGAAAAAGAAGAAGAAAATAATCTTCGGCATAAGAAAAAAGAAAAACCCTCTGGATATTTATTTTAGGATGCATTTGACAATCGATCTAGTCAAGGACAAAGAATTCTTAATAGAGGCCGGTATTCCACAAATGCTGACGTGATCGCAGTCAGTGAAGAGTCAGTTATTCTCCTGCAAGATAGGGTCTAACATAGAACAAACAAAAAAACGGCCACAAGCTTTATTTGATTGTTCTTTTAGCACCACGTCTTACTACCCGTTCTGGTTATAGGCTCATAAACTAATTACACTAATGGGCTAGGGATTACGAAGGTTATATTTATAGTAAGTGTACCCGCTTTTGCGCGGAGGGAGACTGGAAAATTATTTTGTAAAAACCATCCTCAGTAAACCCGGAAGAGATTCTAACCTCGATCTACCTTGTCATCGGCAGCCCTAGTCAATTGATTGTTATCACACCAACTCTGCAAAGGAAACTGTGTCCCTCGCACCTCTGACCTCTTCTCTTCTGCGCCTGTACTATGTCCTCTGTTTGACCTCTTCTGAGCCTGTGCTATGTCCTCTGTCTGATCTCTTCTCTTCTGAGCCTGTGCTATGTCCTCTGTCTGATCTCTTCTCTTCTGAGCCTGTGCTATGTCCTCTGTCTGACCTCTTCTCTTCTGAGCCTGTACTATGTCCTCTGTCTGACCTCTACTCTTCTGCGCCTGCGCTATATCCAACACGCGAGGCCTCAAACTATCCTCGAGTTCACAAATGTCTCGGATAGAATGAACTGCGCCACTTTCAATACGTCGATCTACATGTTGTGCTCTATTCAAGCACATACTTTTCCACCATTAGGGTCGCCAAACGTCCCGTATTGAACTCATACGGGACAATATAATGTCCTGTATTCGAGGTACACCATATGCGTAGTCTTTCGGCTGTTTGTTGTTACTTGCTATTCGATAATATTTTGTTTTTGGGGTTGGTAGATTTCACTCATGCCGATAATCGGATTCAGGCAGATATGTGTTTCAAGGTCATTTCGGTGTTGCCTATTGCGACGCCACGTAGGAGACTTATCAAGCAGACCTGTTCTCGCCCTCTGATAATCGGACAACGCTGAGCTATAAATGTAGGTATGAAGGGAGATAGGTTTCCAATCCATCCCTAATATAACCTTGAAACACACCACAAGCAAATGACGACTAGTATAGCATGCTGCTATCACGTGTCCGGCAGCTGATGATAATACTTGATGCTTGTCGATCGCTCTCACCAAATCTTTGTTTCAGAATTGGGGAATCCCAGGCGATTTGCTTGGTTTGTTATTTTCTGATTGGTGGAATCCGTGGGGTGACATTTCCGTTCTTTGGTTGGGTGGTTATAGAGGCAGAAGAAGTCGTGTA
Source organism: Timema douglasi (assembly GCA_901482245.1). Lineage (NCBI taxonomy): Eukaryota > Metazoa > Arthropoda > Insecta > Phasmatodea > Timematidae > Timema > Timema douglasi. The sequence goes on from CABEEJ010003689.1 coordinate 52,284, forward strand.
AGTCCGAAAACTTTCATCGTTGTAGCCAGTCGTCGGCGGCGATGCTTATGTGAAACAGCTCGTGCCCTCTGCTGCCAACGCGATAGTGGCGTACCACTGTTTGTGTTTGCACGTGTCTATTGTCTTCTATGTCTTACATTTGCATAAGTTTCGGTGGTCGCAGCAGTTCGGTTATCAAGTGTCAACTCAAGGAGCAAAACTACTTACGAATAAGTAAGTGTGTGTGACAATATAACCCTAATATGGCTGGCGAAACTGACGAAAGTGATTATGACAGTGACTCTGGCTGTGTGTGATAAAGCAGGTACATGTAGACCTAAAAAGAATCTTCGTCGTCAACTAATTCTCAGTAAAAAAACCCAACAACAACAACAGGTAAGAGTAATAAGAGGTTGACTAAATAAAACAGTTCCTGTGAACAAAATTATAGTTGGGCATGCAGTGTTAAAAACAAATGCCACAAAGTGTTTTGTAACATTTGCCGGTGAGAATTTTCAGTAGGCCGTGGTTGTGAATCGGACTTGAAACAGCGCGCAAGAACTGACTCCCATAGGCGGAATATATTTTCAGTAGGCCAGTGGTTGTGAATCGGACTTGAAACAGCGCGCAAGAACTGACTCCCATAGGCGGAATATATTTTCAGCGGAATCTAGTAGAGATTTGACTTCTTTTTCTGTGACTAGGGCAAACATTACTGAAAAAAATAAAGTTCTTGCATCAGAGGTCGCAGTTGCCTATCTCACTGTTCAACATCCTATTAGTAATAACAGTGCAGACTGTGGTAATAAACTTATGCCTAAAATTCTCAGTGATTCAGAAATAGCAAAAAAAGTGTTCCTGTGGACGTAGACAAAATGTGATTCAATTGTTTTTTTTTATGTGTTGGCGAAAAAAAAGTGTAGAAAACTTGAGAGAAAGTGTTTTCTATTCTGTAGCCCCATATGCTTCTAATAAAAGGAATTTAAAAAAAAATGTTTCCTATATGCATCAGATACTTTAATTACCATGAAGGGGTACCGAATAAATTGCTCCATTTTCTTAAAAACATTTTGAACACTTTTGAACATTTTGAACACTTTAAAAACTAATGATTTGGAAAATATAAATATTCCATCACACGAAGCTGACAATGCCAATGCTAACTATGGTAAAATACATTCAGTGTTTACCAATCTTAAAAGAAACAATAATAAAATGGTAAAAGACATTCAGTGTTTACCAATCTTAAAAACCACAATAATAAAATGGTAAAATCAAATTGTACAGTTCATATAATTCCCAATTGTTGCAAACATGCTTTTGAATCATCGAGTAAAAAGTACGACTTTCTGCAGAAGAATTAACTAGAACCAGTTATCTGTGGCGGCGGGTGGATCGTTAACAAAAAATTATTTAACAAGATATGACAGGTAAGAAAACTTATTATTAGACTATTCCTTTCTTTCATGTATGACATTTTCAATATACATAGTGATATTATGTATCTAGTTTGTAAAAATTAAAAATTCAATTAAAATCTTGGTATAATTTTTATTTTTTTATTTAGGGAGTGTCACTTTTTAGTTTAAAAAGTGCCACCTCCTCTGGAATGTAAAAGTTACGATTATTCAATTTTAATCATCAAAGCCTTAAAAGAACGTATATTTCCTCCTTTTTAAATGTTCTAGATTTTTTTTTTTTATTTATTTTAGGGGGCACCTCCTGGGGGCTTTTATATTTTTATTTAAGGAGTGTCACTTTTTTATTTTAAAATGCCACCTCCTCTGGAATGTAAAAGTTACGATTATTCAAATTTAATCATCAAAGCCTTGAAAGAACGTACGTCTATTTCCTTCTTTTTAAGTGTTTATATATATATTAGGGGGATGCCCTCCTGGGAACCTCGCCACCCAGAACCCCCGCTAAGACGTCTACACAGCATAATGTCAGGTTTCTAAGCTGTCCCGTATTTCAATCAATATTATCCCCAAGCAGCAAGTCTCGCGAAACGGGGACGCTGCACTTGTCAGCTTGCTCACCGGGCGGCAAGAAAATAAAATAGAGTTAAAACCGCGAATGGGCGAAATAAAAGTACCGTAAAACGATCGAGCCAAAGTTTAAAAAAAAAAAAGGGTTGTGAGAGAACTGTGAAAGCAAGTTCTGATTGACAGCAGTTGGCAACGTCACGCGATCAGACCGTCAACCAACCCAGCGTTTAAAAATAGCGGCTACTACTTTCGACACGAACGGACAGAAGAGGTTTAGTTTGTATTTACCTTCCCCGATATAAATCGTACCACGCGGATAAAGAAACAACCCCAAACTTGTTCGTGGCACAATAAATAATATACACTCTCAACTTGTGGATCGCCTGTAATTTCCTGTCGGTGGGTGGACACTATCACATTAAGGGGCAATTTATACTTCATTCACGGGAGGAGTTTACCTCTGAAAGGTCTTTTTTCCTACCAATATCCTACTATATAATAGATTTCTGGTAGGGAAAAAGGCCTTTCAGAGGTAAACTTCTACCGTGAACGAACTTTAGCAACCACTCAACGCGTTAACTAAATGCTATTTTCGCAAAACATAATCAAACTTAAGTGATTTTAGAAAGTTATATTGTTGTCCGGCAATCAGAAAGTTATTTAGTAACACAGTCAAAGGTGATGTAATTAGAGACCACAAAGTGTGGGTTGTAGGGGATAGCGAGAAAAGGCCAGTGTTATCGCGGTTTTCATATCAAAACACTTTTTTGACCGAAATAAATAAAATATTGCTTCAATACAAACCTAGGGTTTAATTTTCTTCGCCTGGTGATATCAACAGTTGTTGAACATTTAGCGTCATTAGATGAGAAACTTTTTTAAAATAAGATAAAAAGTTGTCAATAAATTCCAGGATAACCCTGACAGATATTCAACAACTGTTTACCGCCATGTGAAGAAGATACTGCTGGAGCAATATTTGATTTAAATTGACCAAAAAAAAGTTTTGATAGATCTATATACGGAAAAAATAATTACCTTAAGGACCAAAGATTTGTAAATTAGGGACCAAATAGGGATTTTTTACCATCCATAAATTAAAGTATTCATTGAGTTGACATAAAAAAAAGTAATTCCTTATCAGAGGAAAGGTTAGTTCCCAAGGTCAACCATTTTAATGATAAATGTTTGTGTGCTGGGGGTCTGGGGTTCAATCCTTGGTCCAGGCACAGATTTATCTGATTACCAAACCCGTCCTTCACCTCTGACAAGACGTGTGTTAATCACAACTTGTGAATGTGGGGAATGCCCAGGCCCCCACCGTGGTTCGGATCCCACGTTAAACTGTAGGTCCTCCATCTCATCTCACAATCACCCTACCATTACACATTAGTGTAAGTGCGTATAACCCGAACGGGTAGTAAGACGCGGTTCAAGTAATAATAATAATAATAATAATAATAATAAATGTTTGATAAACTTTTTTTTCAATCCTCTTTGCATAGTAATTATAATCTAGATATCCATTCCGTGAAGAAATCATCAACCATTATTTTAAACCATTAAGTCGACACCTTCCCATTTTTCAATAGTTGACACAAACCTTCACCATGAGTGACAACAACCTGAGACAACTGTTTCAGATATAATATCAATCCCTTGCTGATGCTACCAAACGCTGTAGAGCATGATGAAACAAAACATCTTGAAACCATGACCCAAAAAACGTTTCAAATAGGGTTTTTTTAAAATGAAACATGATGAAGCAAAATTATAATTAAATAAGTGCTTGGATGGCGGCGTGTAATGTTGGTGATATCGGTACTGATGAAATCTTCTTCGTTTTCATCTTGATAGGCCTTTGACCAGTTCCATTTCAAGGACTCTAAAGGCTGTCCTTTCATATCCTTGGTCTTCCAGGTCTTCTTGCATCCTATCAATAATATGTTGGTTCCAATCTCTCCTGCGTGAAGTTGAGTGACGGGGTTGATTTGACAAGATTATCTTAAGTTCTCGTTTCTTTTTATGTCTGGTTGTGATTTATTGGTGATGTCTCTCAAAACCCGCATTTCTGCGACCTACAACTGTTGTCGAGAGCGTTTAGTTTCACTTCGTGTTATATTGTGGCATATGCGAGTATTGGTCTTACCAGTGACTTGCTTTTGAATCTTGTCGTAAATATTTGTTGTGCCATTTCAGATCATTAAAGCAGCCGGCGATTCTGTCACCTTTTTGCTATTCATTCTTTCATTTATTTTCCTTTTAACCCTGAGCATGAAGTATTAGCCATAATTTCCGGGGTATTGGTTTGGTTAGCAGGAGGAATAATCAAATAGGATATACTGGGATCATCCTATCAATGGAAAAACAATTTAGAAAGTTTCTTTGGAAAAGTACATAGAGGAACTGAGAAAGTTCCCTGACAAATTTTCTAACTTCATCAGAGTAAGTTTAGAAAGTAACAAAGCACAAACAAAACAAGAATGATCACCCAAAACGTTAAAGGAGTCTAGCATCACGTGGATAGTGTGCCCGGCTTTGCGCAGTGGCGTATTTTTTAGGAAACAAGCGAAACAAACTGGATGAACCATGGGAGTAGGGAATACAGCCGCTTTGTCTCAACGTGTCTCAGCGCTTTTGTTCCGCCTTGTGCCAGCCAGTGCACATCGACTCATTTGAAAGCATGCCGTCAAAGTGGAATAAACAGTGTCCGACAGAAGGTGTTTTTTTGGCCGAAGCCGAAACCGAATGTTCGGTCGGACGCTAGGAATAACACACGATGAAACACAGCCGCATAAAAAATATTTAGTTTCAATCTTGTTTCGTAACGTTTTGTGTAAATGAGTGCTTTAGTGTTTATTATTATTATTATTATTATTATTATTATTATTATTATTATTATAAGCACCACGTCTTACTACCCGTTCGGGTTATACGCACTTACGCTAATGTGTAATGGTAGGATGATTGTGAGATGAAATGAAGGACCTACAGTTTAACGTGGAATCCGAACCACGGTGGAGACCTGGCATTCCTCACATTCATGCTTTAGTGTTAAGTGCCCGGGAGCACCGGACCAAGAAACCCTGTCAAATGACATGTATTTGAAAAACGTGCAATTTGTCTAAAAAGCTTTGTGTTAGGGACTTTGAAAATTAGGGACTGTTAGAAACATTTAGGTCAAACTATGAACCCTGTACAATTTAGGTCGGTAAACTTTTCCATCTCCACGATGAGTCTAAAAAAGCAAAGTTGGCGTAGCTCACTCCTACCCTAAATAAGGGAGAGGGGAAGGTTAAAAAACAAATAACAACTAAGTAAATATTAAATGAAGCTCAAGTCATGAGAGACTTTAAAGAATCGACTATGCCAAAATAATCAAAATACTTTTGTAGAATTTTTTCAACAAGAAAAAGTGTATTTTAATAGCAACCTCATTGTTAATAAGTGCAGACAAAAAAAGTTACGTTACACAGCGAAACCTTACAATAATTGGTAGAGCGTGGTTAATGTTTATAATATGACATTATGACATTTATAAAATTAAAATTTTGTGTTTAATCATCCACGAGATAAAAGTATGTTTTTTATTTAATATAAATAATATTATGAACAGCTGTAGAGGAGAAATTTAGCTTTAGATACACACAAAACATTAAAAACAATGACTAAGTTAATTTGTTTATGAGAGTTGGTAGAACATTACACAACTTTTTATTTAGTTAAAGAAAATAAATTTTACATCGTATTTTAAAGCCGTTAGTATTTACACACAAATAACTGTTATTGTACAGTGAAATAAAATGTATCGTTTTCAACAGATGGAATATTACGTCGCAAATGCACAAAGTGGCAATCAACTTTTTAACTTATTGTTTTGAGCTTCTATAAGAGTGATTAATAGCGTATATAACTTTACTTTTAGACAAATTAAGTATTAAACATTACTCGACTCTGAATTTGCTTTCCTAAATAAAGTAATATACATGCTAGAAAAATGTCCGCTTAAAGAGGAGGACGTTAGCTCAACGTCACCAGTGGCATTGGTGTTGGAACAAAAAATAAAGTTTTTCGCGCACTGCAGGTTTTAAATCCAGGCTGACAAAACTGTCAACTTCTGTGGCAGTGGGAAGTTATTGTTTGAAACTGTGGCAGTGTGAGGCTATGGATAACAACTGTGGCAGTGCGAGGCTATGGATAACAACTGTGGCAGTGCGAGGCTATGGATAAAAACTGTGGAAGTGCGAGGCTATGGATAACAACTGTGGCAGTGCGAGGCTATGGATAACAACTGTGGCAGTGCGAGGCTATGGATACAAACCCCAATATTACGGACAAGTCTTGCTTTGCCAACCTTACTATCGAGACCTAAAGCGTGTGTGTTTGGACGCTAGAAAAGGAATCACTTAAGTTATCTTACTTTGTTTCCTTTTTTTAGCACAACGTTTTACTACCTGTTCGGGTTATTCGCCTATGTACTAATTAAACTAATGTGTTAGTTACAGAGTAATTTTATTCACCTAAAAAAACACGAGGAATTTAGAGTGTGGAAAAGCTGCCTTCAGCTCATCCTAGAGAGTAGAGGGATTAGAAAAAACAGCTCCCGGGATCGAACCCTGAACAGTGCTCTAACGACTGAGCTACCCAAGTTATCTATATCCCAATGTACACCGAAATTCTACCAACTTGTTCGAGTTCTAGCCGTTACTATCTGAGCAGGATATTTACAACTATATCCTGTCTGGATTGAACGTCTCGAAAGTCCTTTCTCATACCAAGATACTACTACAGTAAAACACCGGTAGTCCAAACACATTTTTCGTAAAAAGGGACTTTTTTTGTCAAATGAAATATATTTTATTGGTTAACAAACTCAGAGTTAAAAGAGAATTGCAAGAAACAGTTAATATATGATAATAAATGTTTATTATTTACATGTTGTGGTAAACACGATGTGTTTGTTTTCCTGTAACTAAAAATAATTACAGTACATGTCACGTGTTATACTTCAGTTAAATAAATGAACATGTGATTAATCTCATTCAACTGTAATTTAAAATTTGTTAAAACACCGTATCCCCGCGGTTAATCCGAATTTTCGTTAATTCGAACAAACTTCTGTCCCAATTAGTTCGGATTAACAAGGTTCTAGTGTAATATAGTATAATTCTGACAGAGAAAAGGATTTCTAAGGCAGCCGACAGACTGACGTGTTTGTCGCTGAGACATAACCCGCCGCGACCAGGTCGCTCTAGTGTGTTGCATCGTGTCATATGAGAGGGGTCGCTACGCCCAAGAAACGCTCACACCGACCCCTCTCATATGACACACTAGAGCGACCTGGTCGCGGCGTTTATGTCGCTAGTCTGGCCCCTCTCATATGACAATGCGACACACTAGAGCGACCTGGTCGCGGCGTTTATGTCGCTAGTCTGACTCCTCTCATATGACACAATGCGACACACTAGAGTGACCTGGTCGCGGCGACAAACACGTCCGTCTGTCACCTGCCTTAGAGATCCTTTCCTACTACAAACTACAAACTACATTGAGCATGTATATAATCTCGGTATAACACGTGATAAGTGAGTCTCGGGCGTTTGGTCTGTCAGTAGTACCGGGGTTCGACACCCTGTTCACAGCAGTTTTTAGCAGAATGAAGTGTTAGTATTCACCAGTCTGAGGGCGGAGCTCCAGTTGTCCGGCTGCGGCTTGTTCTTGTGGAGAACCATGGTGCGCACAGCTAGCACCAGGGCGCGGAGGGCGCGGAACCGAGGGTGGTGACGCCGGTGACCCACCGCGGCGAAGGTGCGACCCCTCTCCTCGCTGGGCGGGACACACTACACCCCTTCCTACAAGACACCCTTGCCGTGAGCCGCAGGAGGCACCCACGCCTTTACATGACGCGTCAACGGTCAGACATTTTTTTTATCACCACGTCTTACTACCCGTTCGAGTTATACGCCTATGTGCTAATTAGACTAATGGTTTTAGGGATTAGGGAGGTTATATTTAGAGTAAGTGTACCCACGTTTGCTTTTAGGGATAGTGAAAAACCATTTAGCGAAAACCACCCGACCAGGACCGAAACCACCCAATCTCCCCGGTCATCGGTAGTCTAGTCTACTGGCAGAGTAGTGCTTTAGACCACGGGGCCACCGAAGCGAATTTTACCACAGTTAACTAAAGTAATTACGGGCCTGAATGGCCGCACGGATAGTGTGCCTAGCCTTGAAGTGTGATTCCCAGAGTAGATCT
>CABEEJ010003690.1:0-77627 GCA_901482245.1 Timema douglasi
TTTCTTCGGCTGGCTGGACACGTGTTCGAGCTTCGCTGTGGGCGCGGCGTTCAGTCTGTTAGTCGTATCTTGTGAGAGCGGAGGCCAGTGATCGAGTTTGAGCCGTGTGTTGACCTTCCGAGAGCTGGTTCCCCGGGTTGGTGAGTGTTATTACGTGTAACTTGTTACATTTGAATCCATCTAGCCACCCTGCACTCGCTTTGAAGTTTGTTTTTCCTAATTCAGATGCGAAATGTTCAACCTTTGCTCTAAGAAGGGGGCCGCTCACTGGGGTTTTCTTGTCTCACGCTTGTTTGAACCACTTCAGTACACAATTCTCCACATATGGGTTTTCTGGTCCTCTTAATCTTTTCCTATATTGTCCACTCTCATTTTCATGTCTCAAAATTTTTTGTTTTCAAAATTGATTAAAGTGTGTTAGGGGGTGTTCCGAAGGCCTTTGCAATTTCTGATCTATTTTTAAGTCCCTTTTCCACTTTCTTTATTACCACTACTTTTTCGGCCAATAGGACTATGGCTTGGACAGTGACATCATGATACACACATATACAAACACTACCTTACAGTATTTACCGGTACTAAACAAAATACACTCACATGTCACAAGAATATCGCTACGGCCGAATCACTAAGAACAGTGGATCTAACCGCTCAAGAGGTTCAACCTTTACTAAATGAGTACAGAACTGTATGTATAAGCTAATACGTATGGATGAGCGGGGCAGGGGAGAGGCGTGAAGAAGGATACTGATCGCATTCCAACGTCAACTCCCTTATTTCCAAAAATAGAACTCGGCGCCACAACTAGAAGTAGGAAAACAATACTGCACAGTACATTACAACTTAAGAAAACTTCGAACTAACCAAAACAAAATTCGAATTATCCACAATTTTTTAATATTGTTTTAATACAAAATTCACGGAGCCGGGCGAAAAATTTGAATTAAAGACGATATAGAATTACAAAAGTTCGAATTAGTCAGGTTACACTGTAGTAAAATAAATTAATGGTTGATTCCCTCTTTGCGTCTCATGTCTGCGACTGGACTGGTTTACGTAATTTGTTTTGTGGCCGGTTCCTTCAAGGTGACTGCGACTGGTGACCAGAGTGCGCGTCCAGTGACTCTACATTGTGTCTGCGTCCACAGTACTCCTAGAGCTGTCTGGAAGCAGACTCACCACTGAGGGTGTGTTTTAGTAAAGTTGTATTTAGTTTTGTCATAGTTGCTTGCTCCTCTCAGCTGGACTTTACCTTTTAGGTAGTGTGTTCGAGTATTGGGAGAGAGCTGACCAGGTCATGTGACACTGGGGCTCGGGGGGCAAATCATGGGTTCATTTCCAACCGATGTGAGTATGGGGGAAGTATTACCTAGAGAGATCCCTCCTGATTAAATGTAACCGCAAAGGGATATATAGTGGAGCCTGGTTAATCAATCTTGACAGGACTTATCTTGTGGTCCCAGGATCAATCCACTCAAGGCTAGTATACATCTGCCACGCCTATCAACATCATCCACTTCGGGGCCTGGGCAATGGCTCGGACATACAGTTGTTGATGAGTGCCATTAGTTAATAAAATGCATACTATTGTAAACTAGAGGAGGATACTATCTAACGGAAGGCAAGTTATTGTGAATGAACGCAGAGTGTAATGAAATATTTTGAATCATACATGAATACAACAGTAAAATCACAGATGTCTTAAATTATAATGCAGATGTGCGGGAGAGCAAAAACTCTGATGAATGAGGAACGATCTGTACTACACATAAAACTACTCACGACTTGCAACCAGGAAACGCACCTATGTAAACACTGTATATCGCGTCTATGACTCACTAGTCACCACCACACGTCTGGGGTCGTAGACGCAAGACACGCCGAGAGAATCCTACCTTAAGAAATCCTACTATTTATCTCTCATGTTGGACGATACAACAGATGTATCTGCGCAAAATCAAACAGTCTTTGTTTTCCAATATTAATTAAATCGCGACATTCACAAACGATTTTAGGGATTTTAAAGCCAGGATAAACAAGACTCAGACGTAAGGATTTTGCACAGATTCATAGATAAAGAAATTCACAGATCAATTTACTCTAGAGACGGACGATAAATCACTCGCTCTGATTTTTTCACCGATACCATTTGATCACTGTTACTCTCAGTAACTCTATCGCAAAAGTATCGGCGATTGAAATATCAGTGATCGGCATTGATTTCTATAATATAACTGGATGGACATACGCATATACATTGCCAAGGGCCGAAGCGTGACGCTCAAGTTTATCGTCTGCTACACTGTGAGGGGACCGATTTAACGGTTTATTTTAATGTTATGCTATCACATGTCTCTGATGAATAAAAGTGTTATTGTTTGAAAGTAGTGAAGTATTATACCACATTTTCCTGAAGAAACATTTGCATTAAAGGATATACAATTCAGCTTTACAGGTAATACTATACAAATACGAATACAAACTTTAAACATATTTAAGTATATAATCATCATCAATGTTGTTTACAGTAGAACGGTACGGTAGAACACCTATCAAAATAAGAAGGGTCATTTGAAGTATCCAGCAGAGGGTCAACATCCCAGACTGCCAACAAGGGGTTGTCCGGTTCCCTACCCAACAGTACTGATGCAGGTGAAGCGCCAATGGACTCATGCATGGCTGAGTTAAACGCTAAATTTAAAAATCTAAATCGCGGTCCCAGTGAAATTGAGACTCGCTGTGATAGATGGTCAGTGCTACCTTAAGATTTCTATTGAACCTTTCCACATTATTTGGGGATGAACCAACTTCCAGAGAACGAAAGCTCCATTCTCCTCTTATTTTCCTGGTTAAGGGGGGGATATTTGTAAAATTACGTTGTAAAATGTTAAAATAGGACCCCGCCCCATGATGACCTAAACGCATGTATCGCGGTAAATCATACTACCCGCTCCAATAAATACAACTCAATTAGGATCCCTACAGTAGTAATCTTCTCTGTTGTAGTTCATGTAGGTTAATAAGACATGATAAAACAATGCTGGACAATAAATTTCAATACCAAATCCAATTCTATGTTAATAGTTTGTTCGTGTACTTACCAAATGAATCTGCTTACACTAGTAATCTGCAAGGCTGGCCTACATCTGGCGTACTAAAAAGACGAGTGGGGCAAGCGAGATGCGATGTACCAACAAGACGTCCCGGCGCTCCGTTTTCAACTGGCGAGTAATGAGCGTTGTATCTTCGAGGGCAACTAGGGATAACTACGTACCTGACCTCTGACGGTTGGAAGAAGAACCACCTATAAAACATCGGAAGATTGGAGAAACTGGCTGATATTCCGATGGAGCAATGTAAACATTGGTGTACGTGATTATTTGAAGACATCGCTGACGTCACCTAGCGTGTTTTTCTGTCTCCCACCTCCCCTTTCTTGCAACGAAACTCCTATATAATGGCTACGCAAGTATGCCAAAATTGACTATCTTATCATCTTCTATGGACGACGGACCATTGTCATCGACATGGACAATGGCAGGATAAACTTGTATTTTGTATCAGAATCTTAACAATGGCGATTCGTGTTATGGACTCTAATTTATTTTCAACTCTAATAATTTTTGTATATACAACTTTAATCTTCTGTTTCTAAAACTAACTATCTTGTTTTGGTCGTCCTACTTAAATTAATATTCTACTTTTGGTATGTCGCCATCTGGGCGCTAGAGTCTTTTTGTAACATTCATTCTCGTAGATATCCACTCTTATTATTATTATTATTATTATTAGCACTGCGTCCTACTACCCGTTCGGATTATACGCACTTACGCTAATGTGTAATGGTGGGGTGATTGTGAGATGAAATGGAGGACCTACAGTTTAACGTGGAATCCGAACCACGGTGGAGGCCTGGCATTCCCCACATTCACTCCACTCTTATTGATTCAAAGTTTGTACGAGTTAAAATTAATATGTTTGAAATTGTGGGTAGTTGTTTTAATGTTTACTAATCTTCGAAGTAACGTTTCTTATTTTGTTTGCATTTTGAATTATCGTAAAGTAATGTAACTATTATTTTTGGTTTTGTGTCATCGATGACTTTAATGAACTATTAATCATTTAAACATCTTTTTCTAATGTATGTCCTAGTAGGACATTTGAAGTATTGTTTATCGATGGAATTATTGTTTAGATTCCGTATTCTGAGTCAGGATCAGATAGTCCTGAGGGAGTTTGACTAATGTTTGTAGCCAAACTCTCGCGTTATGTAATTTCCGTATATAATGTTTTCCGAGTTAAAGTAACGTAAATTATATCTTCGTTTTCTGTGAATAACGAAACCTTTTGTAACCATTTCAAGGTGGCCATTAGGCCCTTATAATCTTATACCGTATTAAATCTCATATGTAATGTTGTAGTCTCATTTAGACTGAACCGTCAGGATAATGATTGGATTTCAAGTTTATTTTCTGTAAATATACCTGCGACATAATGTAGTTGTCACCGAGTTTAATTTCCAATATAACTCATTAAGATATGAGACCATGTACTGTTATCTGCGCTCTTGTTATTAATTCGAATAAACTTCTCATATTGTTGCTTTTAAATATTTCTAATAATTTCCCTGTTACTTGTTCCTTAGATTCACTCTCTCCCTTTTATTATTTTCACTGGTCGGGTAGTAAGAGGACTCAGAGAGGGTGTAACACTGCCAAGTCTACGCTTATATTTAAAGTTGGTTATAAGCTTTTATATTGGTTTCATAAACCATATTATATTGAAAGTTTGATAAATATAGTTAATAAGGTTATAGCATGTCAATTAGCCAGATTGGACAGCTACAATTAAAAATCAATATTTAGATAATTTACTAAAGAAAGAAGTAATATTAACATATGTAAAAGTAATCTACCTCCAAGTTTATTTTTCCTGACTAGATGCAGTCAAATACAATTACATGTCTCCCTAAATTGAAACACGTGGTTGTTCAAAAAATATTGCCTTTTGATAAATACTGTAACAGATATCAAAGAAGAGGATTAACATCATATTTATGAATAAAATACTTTAACGCATACCCTTTGGCATTGGATGATATCGGATAAATTTACTTACACTTGCCATGCTGCCTACAAGAAAATATATTAAAGGACGTCTATTATCACAAATTCTCATAAAAATAATAGTTGAGCCTAAAGAATATAATCAAAACGGATATATTTAAATAGAAGATGCTTTCGTATCTACTCACCATTTAAAATGTGTAAGCAAGTGTGGGACCAAGTGAAAGTTGAAATAATTAAGAACTGTTTAAAGAAAAGCTGGCTTTATCAAGAAAGAAAATGCTGGAGAAACTATTACTGAAGCTGCGCCAGCTATTGGCAACTGGGAGGAAGTTACTCCTGATCCTGCTATCTCTTATGCGGACTTCATCAGCGTGAATGAAGATGTGTCAGTGGTGGTGAAGTTACTGATGTGGTCATCTTCGCCCAAGTTCTCAACAATAACATCCAGGCTGAGGATGGAGCACCTGGGTGATGAAGATGACAATTCTTCAGTAGTTCAAGAAACGCCTATCCCGAGAGCGGCAGACGCAACTGGACCATATTCAAGAACTTGGGCTTTTTTTTTTAAGTCGCAACAATTTAAGTGATTCAATTTTCCAGTCAATAAATCAATTAGAATCATACACTATGACTGAGACACTTAAATCAGGAAAAACAGATTAAAATCTGACTTTTTAAATAAATTGTGAACATATTATAATCATTTACATTAAATAAAGTTTTTGAGCGTGTTTGCAAACTTAACTGTGCTTATTTTCAATTTCTTTTAGGAAACTTATTTGATTTGAATTTTTATAGTTCAAATTTTTTCCTGGTCCCTTCTAGTTCGAATTATCCACATTCCACTCAATATAATCATGTTCTCGGCACACATCAAGAATGTACTGGAAAACTCATTTTGTACTGAATAAATTATTTTTATGATTTTTGTTTATTAGTTTTAAATTCAAAACGCCTAAGAACATGTACATGGATTTTTGTCTGTCCTCACCACCAACTCATCTTTTTCTCTCTGACACACACACACCAAAGATGTTATTTTCTTCACACCCACATATCCACTGATTTTTATCATATAGATTATCCTTTCCTTTTAAATCTATCCACTAAAGCTTGTTTTAAGTTTTTCAAAAGTGTCTGTTTCTACACTACATAATTAGAGTTGGCCATTAAAAATTCCAAAGCTTCACCTAGGCATAATTTAGTTACTGATTGGCATTCATCTGTCCACCTAGATATTACTGATTGTCCTATTTTTTCAATAAATACTTAAATATTGTCACCTAGCATAACAAGAAATAAGGGAATATTAGGATTAAGTTCCAAACAGATGGTATAAATCTTTAAGTTTAATTTTCAGCTTTGATTTTTTAAATTCCCTTAACATCCAAACAATAACAGCCTGAAGTTCGACCTTTACCCCATAACTTCAACTAAAGCCATGATAATGTGTATAGGAGTTCTCACCTTGTTGGTCGTCTCTGCTCCTCTCCACAAATGATGTTGCAGTTGGTGGATTAGTTCTCCTCTATTGAACCCTGGTTTGGATGTTCACGTTGCGCATTAACCATAGTGGGTGATATAATAATCGGCACTTGTTGGTAGACTCCGCTCGAGTCAACTAATCATATTTCACTTTATCTTGATTTGTTCTAGTTTTGAATATCGATTGATTCAATTCTGACTACTCCCCACAACCTGTGGAACTTCGTGTCAGGATGACTTAGTGAGATGGGTAGGCAGCAACAAATTAATGTTAGGTTCATTTTGGTCTTGTTTATTGAAATAGATTAGTTAGTATAAGAGAGTATAAATGTGATGTAGATTTTAAAACAAGTTTAAAGAGTTTACATAAAGGTCCTCATTCTGTCAATGTCAATACTCAGTAGTCCTGCACTCTGATCTATCTTTGGTGTTTTAGTGCTGACTAGTGTAAAACACATGGCTGCCCTGCTATGCTCGGTTGTTATATTTCTCAGACTTTCAATATTTTTTGGGGGTTCCCTCCTCTATGTTGAACATGGACTCAAGCTTTAGGATACTCTCCTCACAAGTTACTGTAGCTTGGTAGCCGAGTATGTAAAGCACTTTGAAGTTGTTGATTTAACAACTGGCATTCTTCTCAGCCCCCCCTCTTTTGAAAAAGGTCTAAAGCACATTGTTATATACCTCCAGAAGAGGGGCGTTTCTCCTGAGTTGTTGTTTACGTTAATATAGTGTGTTCTGCCAACTGGCAAACAATCTGTTTTAAAAACATAACCTGGTGCGCATGCACAAATGCTGATATATAACAAGTGACAGTACAATTATTGCTCAGGTTTAAATCATCCTTGCATGTTCTTGATTACTAAAGGCTGCAAACTATGACAAGTGTTTATTTTTACTATTGTTTGATTTAACGAGTAAGGGTATGATACTTTAGAAACACCATAAGCTCAAAAAAACACTGGAAAACTAATACAATAAGTAATAATGTAATACACTATGTATCGACAGTGTCAATTAATTTTTTTAACTGTCACATTTTAACAAAGTGTTTCTATTCAGATAGAAAGAGGGGACAAGTATTGTAAATGCATTCAACCAGTCAGCTTTTATTTAATCCGACATAAGGTGCACCTGTTTTTTACACCATCAGCTGCATGTCATCTGACAGATTATCTTCCAATATTTGCTTCCTGAGATCAAATATTCCTAAAAAATTGTGATTTATTAGTCTTGACACTCTTTGTATGTGTTGTATTTAGATTTATTTAATGAAACTGATACTTAATACCATTGTAAGCTTTTAGGGATTAGTAAATTGGCAAAAATTGCACTAACACCATGAGGCGCGTGTAATCTAAGAGATGATTATATAGGAAAATGTGCATACACCATGAGAAAAGAATCATCTAACAAATGAAACACAGCGCAAATATTAATTGTTCTTTTGTTTTTTCAGTTTCTTTTTTTTTTATTTCAAGAAAATCTTGCTACAATACAAATATATATATAAAATTCCTAGGTACTAAATGAATGATATATTTAGAGCTTGTATACTACACGTTTAGGGGTGACTCATCCACGAGATTATTACTACTGTTATGACTTTGGTATTCATTGCATTATGGCTGTGACTCAAATTCCCGGCGGAGGGAAGGAAGCCAAGAAGATACTAGGAGATGGACCGCACCCCACCTCTAGCAACCTAAATGGTGGGCATCTACGTCACCAAGTCATCTCTCAGATGACATGCAAACGATGGCAGGTTAATACTAACATTGAAAATGTTAGTAATGCAGGACCTGTAGGTATCAGTAGAGGTTATTTTTTTGGCTGTGCTTAGAACAGTTCATTTGCTTCTGTCATCATTCATCAGTAGCAAAGCAAGATTGTTCCAAAGCCTGTTTGTTTTTCGCCATGTCTTAGCCGTTCAGGTTATTTGCATGTCTAATTACATTAATGGGGTAAGGATGAGTAAGATATAATTAATGGGGAAATATACTAGAGTTTGTGAAGGGGGATAAAATACCCTCAATACATCCAGCCAGGATTCAAACCCCTACTTCCCTGTCACCTAAAATACAGGGGGAAGGTTATAGACTTGCTTGAATGAGGGAATCCATCACCACCTTGTCAAAACTATAATATTCTACTCTTAAGAATTCTACAAGAAAAAGTTTCTGCCAAAGTTCTTGGGTAGTTGTGTGAAGTATATGGTTGAATAGTTGTGTTAAGAGATTGTTTATGGATATAGGCTACATGAAGGATCTTTGTGGAAAGGTTTGGAAGTACCCTTCCAATGACAGCCGACCTCTCTCTCCTAACTGGTTAGTTGGTAAATCTTAAGAGAATCATAGTTATGATCAAGATACAACAAAGGGATCTTTTCCAGTATGAAAGTGTACTTTCACTCTCAATTGGTGAGAGCTCTTGGGCCTCCTGATGTTGAGTCAAGCCGGATGAAGGGGGTCGGCGAATGTTAATGGTTGTCGCAATCATGGTTAGCATGAAGGGTTAATATTTTTTTTAAATCTTGTTTGTGAGGTCCTTATGTGTGAATGAACCTTGGGTGTGTTATTCTTGCTGACCATTTTGCAAAATACAGTGGAGGGCTAGCAGTAGGCGTGTCGCCCTTGCCACCAAATTTGTTCACAACAAGGCTGTCTTTGAAAAGAGCAATTTATGGTTAAACTTAAGTGTTCGATGATCTCGTACACGTTTTCTTACAGGCTGGGACACAGTAGTATTAAAGACCATTGTCATCTAAGAAAAGTTGGAATTTATTTGTTGGATAGTTTGCTGTTGTCCATTTAAAGGGCTTTGTAATTTAACAACAAAATGTATTATAATTTTTTTATGGATGTGAAACTAAAGATGATAAAAGGACCATTGTTGTTAGTCCTAAAAAGGGCTATCAAGAAATTCACTGAAAGATTGAGTCCCCCTTGAGGTTTGTATACCTCCAAAATCCTCTAACCCTGTGTTTTCTCTTAAATGACTCAAGATTTTGTGGAAAAAGCCATCAACACTTTAAGAGCCATTTTATATTAAAAAAAAAGAGAGAAAGGGGGAGGAAAGCATCCAAACCTACCTCTTAGAGGGCTTCCCATTCTTTAGCTCCCTCTTATATGCTCCACCAGATTTTCAGTTCATGACCTACCATTGATGTGATTCCTTGTTTAGAGTTTAAATTTGTTGGGTCAACATCCTGTATGTTCTTATCTTTATGGCTACTCATGACAAATTTATGAATGTAATAATTTAAAATTCAAAATTTGGTGATTAAAATAATTTGGTAATGGCATTATAATATTGAACTGATTTTAAAATAAGTTTTATCATATGAATGTTTGGTCATGATATGACGCACAGCGTCCTGTCGGCCTGCGGACTCTTGTTGTCTTCTCCCAACTTCATCTCCTTAGACTTGTGATATAGATAGGTGTCCTTGTATTTATTTTCCAGCCAATCAGGGAGAGGTTTGTTCCAGTCAGCTGGAGGCTGTGCTCTCTTCTGCCAAACTGTGTTGTTGTTGTGAGCCTGGAAACGTTTTCTTCTACGGTCCTGCTCGCTTAGCACCAAATCTTGCTGCAAGTAAACAAGAGTGAAATGTAGCTCTGTACCACTTTAATTTAGGAATATATTAATCTTTCTACTAAAAAATCACACCCACATGTTGTAGGAAAACTTTAATTTTCTAATGGTCGTTCAAAAAGTTGGGCCTCACAAGGGTTGCAAGATCTACTGAGAATTTCAAGTAGTCAAATATACCATCAACTGATGGCTACCAACACTTATTGAGACAAGTGTTAGCTTGTATCCATGTGTCATGTTGGACTACAAATTTTTTACTTAAAGGACTAGTTCCCTGCCATAATAACAATATTTGAGTGGAAATTAGAAAATAATACAGCCAGAAATGCATGCTATTACTCAGTCAGTTAGTTGTTTACTTCTCACAAGCTGTGAATGATTTTAAAAACTCAGGATATACAAAACAATAGTTTAACAGGTTGTTTTCTATTGTTGTGATACATGGTCTCTTACCTTACATGATGAAAATATATTTAGGATGTTTGAAAACAAGGTGCTTAGGAAAATATTTGGTCCAAAATGAGATGAAGTTACTGGAGAGTGGAGGGGGTTAAACAATGATGAGTTACAAACTCTGTAATAATCACAAGACATAGAGTAATCAAATCGCACAGATTATGGTGGACAGGACATGCAGCGTTAATGAAATAATCTATAACTGTGTTAAGAGTATTGATCGGTAAACACAATGGAAAGAGAGACAAAGATGAGAGGATAATATTAGAATGGATCTGAAAGAAATAGGTTGTAATGAGGTGGACTGTACAGAACTAGCTCAAGACAAGAATAGATAGCGTATTTAAATATAAGTCAATGAACTTTTGAGTTCCTAACCTAATGCCATATAGTAAATAAGACATATTTCTCAATATCCTATATTAAAATA
Organism: Timema douglasi; assembly: GCA_901482245.1. Classification (NCBI taxonomy): domain Eukaryota; kingdom Metazoa; phylum Arthropoda; class Insecta; order Phasmatodea; family Timematidae; genus Timema; species Timema douglasi. The sequence continues at coordinate 11,035 of CABEEJ010003690.1, forward strand.
ACTCTACTGCTATAAGCATTTTACATCTTATCTACCTTCTGAAAATGGATACAATATCTGAAAACGGTACATATTATAAGTAAGCTTTGTGAGTTGATTATTATGTGGTCTATGTTTAGAAGATATTAAGTTTATAAAGTACTGGAAAGTCACAATTTTTGTTTCCAAAACAAAGATTTTCTGTTTGGTTATTTTAAAATTGAGAGAGTGATGAATCCAGGTTGTGGTTAATTTATTTGTTTATATTTATTCAAATTTTGTAGAAAGCCACTCCTTCATTTAATCATTTTGGCTCTAGCCCTAGGGAAGACCGGAATAGTAAATAATACTTTTTTGGGTTTGGACTTTGAAGACATTTAAATAATAAACATTCATCATAATCTTGAAATTTAAAATTTCACAAGTGCAATACTTTCTCCTAATATGAGAAAGTAAAAATAATTTGTAAAGGAACTTATTTAAATATTTGGGCATCAACCCTCTTGCCTCATAGGTTTACTTAAGTCCATAGATTTAATACACACATTCAATCACTTCTCAATTATGATGAACCTAAATAAAAACTAAGCAAAATATTATTAAAATTATATGGAATCTAGTTTTTTTTAAGTAAGCTTATCTTCAGAATTAAACAAAATATCACCTTAGATTTCAAGTAGGGCTGTCAAACTCGATTCCTCAATATCCTTGAATCTTACTGGTATCGAAAGAATCAAAAATCGATCTTAACATAACGGCAACATTCAAAATATGTGATAATCGATTATCTCTCATTTTAGTTTAGTTTCACTTAAATGCCGGAAAATTGTAAATATACCGTAATGGCTCGAATAAAGTATGACCCTAACATTTTGAGGTGATCTACATGAAAAATAAATGGTCTCGAATATTATATGAGCTGACATGACAGTAACAAGTAGTAAAGACTTAACAACTTTGACACATTAAAAAAAACAGCTAATAGTTGCAGTAAGTGGAACTATCAGAATATATAAATCAATTCTAAGCAATCGATATATAATATGCAGACTAGGGATGGCAATTTTTCGTAATATATCGATATATCTATCATGAATTGATATATCACGTGGTTATTGAAAGCTACGGTATTCCTATAAAATTAAAATGGCTGCTCTCCTGTAATTATATTCTTTGTCGCTTTTCCATTTTTAATGTTTTATTTAGCTCTTTGAATAAGACAAGTTTAATAAAAATAGAACAAAAATCGACATAGTTGATAAAATGTAGCAAATTTTTTTTTAATTCACTAGATTATCAATATATCGTTGCCAAAACATCATCACTAATTTCTGACATGCTAATGTGCATAGGACTAGGCGGAAGATTTAATTTTTTTTAACATGTGAAATGTATTCTTCTTTTCGTTATAAAATCTGCCATTTATTGTATTAATTTTGAGTTTATTTAAATTTGTGGTTTTGATTTTCAGTTTTGAAGAATTTTAGTGTGTTTAATAAATATCTATAAGATTGTGAGATTAAAGTTTCAAATGATATTTGTTGTAATGATTGAGTCCAAGTTTCGCATTGAGGGGGAAGTAGGGTATCAGACACGTTAGATTTTCTATGCAATAATGTTTGGAAAAATAATGAAAAAGGAAATGTTCAAGAATCTGAATTGAGAAAAACAGGTATCGTGACATCTCTAGTTTCAAGATACAAAATGTATCCCTTAAAAACACTTGTCCAAGAAACTTTATAGACTTAACTCAACAAGAACACTAAACTGAAAAATAAAGACCAACTTTGTGACAGCAATTTAATGAAAATTTTACAGACTCTTAGCCAACAAAATTAACATACCAACAGTTTTGAAATAAAAAAACACTATAAATATTACCCTTGAAGTAATATTTTATGGTATAACTATAAGTTATAGTATGTTAAAAATTTAACTATCATATATAAACCATGGAACAATTTAATCAACGATGATCTTCGAAACATTAAAAAAAAAAAGTACGATAATTCAAGTAATTACCCGGATTTAACTATCCCTGTGAAAAAAAATATCTGCAAAGCTTTCTACACCAACATTATATCAACACACCCTGTTCACAAAAAAGAGTAATATTTCATAGATTTTACACATTAGTAACAATTTTTCAAGGAAAAATCTATCATTATTACACTAGGACAAAATAGCATAATTAAAGCTTTTGATGTATATATTATTATATAAAGACAATAAATATAGTTTCTTGTAATCATCTTAGTGATTTAGCTAGATTTACAAATGAACACAATATATATTATTTAATAAAAACCTCCTTTAGTATACTAGACTGGTATTCACTCTGCAGCCCAGGGCTCTAGATCTTGAAATGTTTAACTGTAAAAATAAGTAACGCCAGACTAGTGACTAGCCAAGCAGTTCTCCTACCCAGCCTAACACCTTGTGAGACAGGTATTGTCTGTCAAGTAGAACAGAAATGAACAACTCACGGCACTAGTTGTACACAAAGTCATTTTAAATTCCACCCATAAGGCAACCGTAGATTAAATCAAATTAAATCTATTACATCAGAAAACAAAAGAGTTATTTCGGTCAACTTCACTTGTTTCTAAAATTTGAAAAACTTTGTTTATCCCTTATTCCTCTCTCCAAATAGGCCTATTTTTTACTGTCCATGGTGGGGAAAGGGGGCATTAGTCAGCTAAGGTTAGAGGTTTTGGACTATACTTACACGCACAATGCCAACATCGTAGAATGTAGAGTGTGGTATCCCAGAAAATAATGTTGGCTACCCCTGGACTCATAATTTGGAAAATAGCGGGGGGAAAAACACTTGCTAATCATGATCTTGCAAATCGCAGGCTGTACCAAAACAGAGTTAATTTTGAACGGTTGCTACTATTGTGTAAGTCGGTGTGGCGTTGTTTCGCTTGAGAGTGAGTTTTCAATCTGACAAAACTGTAAAACTCGACGTACCAAAGGATTAAAGCAATGGAATGCCCCTACCCGCCATTCTACAAGATACATAGCTGAAAGTAAACACTATTATTGTATTGAATCCATCATGTAATACGATTTGTTTGGTTTTATTAGGAAACCATCTTCTATTTGTTTGCATCTAAATTTACTGTCTCAAAATTTCTCAGGCGATATAAATATTATTTAAACGTTTATCACATCTTACATATGCTTTAGCTCAGTTGGTAGTTTGCTTGTCTGAAGCTTAGAAGTTCACAAGATCGATTCCAGCTAGCGTATGATATTTCAATTTTATTTCGGAATAAGAAATCAAATGTTAATAAATTGAATTCAGTAAAATATTTTATTTTTGCAACTATTTTTAAAACATAAATATGCGCTAAATGTTTTTAATATGGAACTAATAATTAGCTTGCTTAGACTTATTTTTAAAAGTGTACATGTTTATGTCATAAGCCCATGAATTTAATTTTTAAATAAACACCCATACACATAAATTTTAAAATTAATGTACTGATTTTAATTTACTAACTCGTTGAATTTTTTTTAAATAAGAATATTGTGGTATTCTATGTATGCTCAAATACCTTACATACTTCTATACAAAATATTTAAAACAAATTATATGCTTACTATATGCTACTAATACAATAATTTAAAATGAGAGGTATTTTTTTCGGTCAAATAAAAAAAAAACTCTCACGATTTGAACACCTAAGGTCTAAATTATGGGTATGTCACATAAAGCCAAATTGATGGTTAAATAAATAAAAAATAATAATTAAGAAATACATTATTATAATTTCACAACAACAAATATTTTTATTGAAGTATTGAACAGTGTGTCCAAAACAATCTTATTTTTTAATTATGTAAAGCTATTTTGTACAATAGTAGGCTTATTTCAACAATATCATTCTCAGAATGCTGCAACTGAAGAGGGGGATGGCGTTTGAACCAAGCGGGTGGTGCGATGTGACGGTGAAAAAATAAATAAAATGCCTGATACACCAAATCCAACAGTAGTTCATGGAATGTTACAAGGCAAATCTATCGAAAAAATTAATATTTTACACCAAACTAGTTCAAACATGATTTCCTAAACCTCTCCCTTGAATCGTAGCCTAGAATGATAACTAATTAGTAAGGAGCTTATAGTAAAGTTAGAGTCGTAAAGAAAACTTATTATTATTAGCACCGCGTCTTACTGCCCGTTCGGGCTATACGCACTTACGCTAATGTGTAATGGTAGGGTGATTGTGAGATGAAATGGAGGACCTACAGTTTAACGTGGNTCCTCACATTCACAAGATGTCTTGTCAGAGGTGAAGGAAGGGTTTGGTAATCAGATAAATCTTTGCCGGGACCGGGGATTGAACCTCGGCCGCCAGCATAGAAGTCTGACACCTTACCCCTAGACCACCAGGTCACCCAAAGAAAACTAAATAGAAGCTGTAAATTCATACAAAGTGGTGAAAGTATTTTTATTTAGAGGAATTACCCATAATATTAACTTTAATCCTTTTTTTAAAAAAAATATGTCAATATTCAAACTACGCTGCCTCATTTTCTCATTTAGAGAATAAAATACTATGTTTAAGTTATTTAAAAACACAATTTGCAAAGAAGGTAGAAGAACTATACAAAAACTGACGATGAGAGAATGGTGTCAGATATTAACCAGAATAAAGTTAATTTTGATCGATAAACAAATTTTTTTAAATAATGAGGTATTTCATGTGCATACTTTTTAACAAAAGTTTAGAACCTTGTCCTCCCCGCCATGATTAACTGGAATACACAGCATGAGAAACCATTGAAGAAATACCACCTAATCAAACCCAATAAGGATTCAAGCCCTGACTTCCTTGTCAAAGGCAAAAGGGACTAAAATAACTTGATATCCAAGCTAGTTTATCTGTTGTCTTCCTCACTCTTCTTCATAAAAGATCCTCCCTTATCGCCCCTCCTAGAAAATTCTCTTGTCTAATACCTCCTTGACTATGGAAACATAGCCTATAACGTCCAATTTAACAACTACACTCCAGACTATCAACAGTGCATGACTGGAGAGGATAATGCTTATAGTGTGTTTTGTGAAGACAGGCCAGCCTATTAAACCACAAAGCAAGATTGGTTCACTGTACTCATCTCAAGGCAACAACCAATAAGCACTGACTCGAAGGCCAAAAAAACAAAAAAAAACCATTTAATAAGAAGACTATTACGTATAACAGGATTCAGCCGCTTCGATGGTCACATGTTCTAAGACACTACACTCACAATAGACTAGACTGACAATGACGGGGCAATCCAGGTTCGATCCCGGTCGGGTTCACTGAAAGGTATTTTTTCTAAATTGTTTTCAACTCTCCCTCCATGCAAATGTGAACATACTTCCTGTAAATTGAACCTTCTTCAGCATTAACACATTAGATTAAATAGTATACAGGCATACAACTCGAATGGGGGCGGTGCTGCACTAATATATTTATGATGTAGGTTCAGCACCAAATAACACACACCCATGTATACACTATCTACACTTACATATTACTAGATTGCTTCCTTAAAAAAAAGGAATAAGCACATTTAAAGTTCTCTATGCCAAGATAGTGAGAAAAAAACTATTTTAAAATGTTTAAACGTAACTTTTAAAAAATCATACTTTTTAAAATAACCAATTTAGCGTTAAAAGCCCTACCTAAAAATTAATGTTGGCCTACATAAATAAATCCTTACATCTTTACTAATAGGGGTAAGATATGGGTGGTGATTAGAATTTACTAGTAAATTGTTCTCACCTCCTTGGTATCAAACCTGTCCTTGAGCTTAAGAACACATTTTTGCCCACTACATTGTAATGTAGGGGATTGGGAAAATGAATAATAAGGATTAAGCTCTGCTTATACAGACCAACCAAGTGAAGCCAACCTTTGAGCTAAATAAATACACACTTCTGTTTTATAAGATAACTAAAATATAAACACAAAAAATTGATTACTTGCTAAACAAATCATATTCCATGTGTTTAAATATCATGCAACTCTAGTCCAGTTTGTCAATGATGGGGAAGTTAAGGCTAGAATCTCAGCAGAGCCTATTGAAGGTGTTTATTCCAAATTGTTTCGACCCTTTCGTCCATGTAAATATGGATACATCCACATTCAATTCAACCTCCTTTACCATAACTCACTAGCATATTAATATGTGAATAGCCCAGTCAGGTAGTAAGACATGGTTGTAAATTTTGTTTGATATAAAAATATATCTTAGCATCTTTTCTTGGCTATATTATTCCTTTCGCTGTAGCATGGAAAATTGCAATAGAATAAATTGTCTACGTTACTTTGAATGTTTTTGAATAAAGTATTTTAGTTTTCATTACAATCTCTGAAACTTCTGACAAACAGATATGAAGTGGATATAATATTACGATTATTGTTTGGCAATGAAAAGTTATAACACATGGAAAATTAAAGAGCAATAACATATTAACACCGATTATAGTATTGCACTTTATGTTTACATGGATATTATCAACTATATTAAAAATCAATTGTCATTTAAAAATTAAATTTTTACTAATCTACACACGACCTCTCTAACGATATAGTTGGTTTTAAAAATACGACCATTCAAATAAAAATATTTCTACCATCCTCAGAATATTGTGAACGCCAAACTTGTCACTGCCAGGCCTAATGAAACATCACCAGGAAACAAACTTTAACGCCACACCTTCTACTTCCACTAGATCTCGGTTTCAAACCGACTCCACTAACACCGGGCTCATTAAATTACACCTTGGTGCAAGCCGGCAAATTACGTCATCACTTGTTAGGCCACCACTTCACCGGGGACTCTCATACATATCATAGTGATATATAAAATCTAAAATTGAATGGATGAAATTCATACAAATATAAATAACAGCACAGCAATGGGCTAAAACAAACCATACATATTAATAAACTGAAAAAAAATATCCGGTTGAAACTACTACGGGATCCACTCCAAAACACCTGATTTATCATCCTAAAACATGCCTGGATTTATATCTTACCAAATATCCAGCTGACACTTCACCGGGACTCACACCAAAATATCCGATTATAATTATTATACTAACAAATGCCTGGATAAATACTCTAAAGAATAATAAAAACTACCCCAAAGTAATTGTGTGGTTCCATAAATGTATACAAACAATCTGCTGGCCCTTCACCAGGACTCACACCAAAACACCTGTTTATAAACAAATAATGCTAAAACATGCCTGGATATTGGTTCAGTACAAAAGTAAAAATCGCATCACAATCGGTTATGAAATTACAGGTATCTTTGGCTATAGAGAGAAATTCTTAAAACAGTTCAGAAATACAATATTTTTTTACTGAACGATATTTACATTCCAAACCTTAAAAAAGCAGAGATCTCATGTAAAGTGTTTTTAAGCTATTAAACCAAAATATACAATATTTCTCCTTGTTTTTCGATTATTTAAACCTCCTCACTCTGATATTGTATTAATACTTGCCTACGACATGGCCAGTTTATTGCTTGGATTTCCAGAAATAATTTATTAAAAAAACATGGTTGAAAAAAAACCCGTTAATATTATACATTAAATTTATTAGACAATATAATCAACATAAATCTTAATAAACCACGATTTTTCTCAATCAAAGTATTTATCAAAACTTTTAACTAATTGTTATATTGTGGCTGTTATGGTAACATTAAATAAAGTATGGAATCGAACTGTGGCCCACAAAGTTATGCAAAATCTTAATAGCTTTGAAGAAATGAAAAAAATTCACTTTTATAACTAAAATATGTCCAATGGATAAAATTTTATCAAATATATTTTTTATCCACCCGAAAATAATCGAAAATATTTTAAATCAGGATTGGTATCCTTAAATTATATGAGTGTTTTTTAAACTCGGCTTCTTACAAATAAGGTGAAAATCTTTTAAAGTTAATTTGTTATTTGTGTTACATGTGTGGAATATAATAATGAATCATTAATAAATTTATAATTAGCTATGCACAGTAATAAATATTCTGGAAAGGGGGAGACTTGCTTTATGTTACCATGTAAAATCAATCAATGTGGATATCAGTGCCAAAATAACGTTTGATATGGTTAAACATTCAACAGCTAAAAAAAATACCAGCTCGTATGGTAATGAGAGCAAACATAATTAATTAACTAAATATGTAACAAATATTTGATTTTATTATGAGCAGAACAATAAAGTAAATTAATTTAATAAATCCAACCATTTGAGCATCGCTAAAAGACATCACTCCTTCCCAAAAGTCAAGAAATAATTTAAGGAATTAAGGCCTTATCTGACTCTGGCCTTGGGCGTAGCTAGGTGAACTATTTTACAATCACGTGTGGAGGTATAGCATACCGCGAGGGTAGAATCAATAAGTCGCTACCTTTCAATTCTGACGGAGTGTATATATAATCTCTGTTCATGATCCCCTGGTTGTAGAAATATATGTATATTTTATGTCATTTTTGAATTGTGGGTTATATTTTCTTGGTCTGTATCATTTTTTAGTCATTTTAAAGTATTAATGTTAAAAAAGTATACTTTCAAATTCAATATAGGCCTAATCAACATTTTATAAATACATATTTTTTCCCAACACACAGCTGTTGGAATGAGACTTATATAATGTAGTCAGTTAACTTTGTATTCTCTCTGCATGTGTGTTTGTAAAATACATATTCCTGGTTAGACACTGCAATTAAGCTGGAAGGGGTTGTATTGGAAGGGGATAGTTATTATTTCTGAAGGAGGTATTGGTAAATAAAGGTTATATTTAGTAATAAAAGGGTTTAGTTGTTAAAACCTTTTCATTGCATGAATAGTTTTAAGTTTATATTTGTAAAGTGCATGTTTGATTTAGTCGTGTGCATTTATTATGAGTTTTTGTTTATATTTTTAGTTTTTTTTTTTAAATTTCAAGTAAATATTTAGAATTTTTAGGTAATTTTATTAATCATTTTTAGATTATTTAAAGTAGATCAAAATCTGTATCTTGTTAATTAGACATATTATTACACTATTTCTTCAGGTCATACCACAAAGGTTACCACGAACAATTTGTCACTAGTTTTAACAATTAATGTTAGAATTGTCCTGTATTGAACTCTATAATATATTTTGCATATGTATTCTATGAACTAATCCATAATCTCATACCATAGCGTCGATGTTTTGATCCAAAGTCCATTTGGAGCAATTATTAAAGTCTTTCTTCCATTGTGAACAATCTACCATTTCTCCATGAATGAAGTACTGATGAAACCTAGCCTTGATACTTGTGCAGTCACTGTATTCTTCCTTGTAGATGTCACATGGTCGAATCTACAAAACACAATAATGTAGTTTGTAATCACCCCGGATATTTTTAACTAATTGTAACATAATTATATAATTATCCTAATAAAACCATAAAATTATCATCACAAGTATTATTTTACTATCAGTATCACACTACCAAGGTACAGTAAGAACACACAAGGTAGGTCTGTTTGGAAAGTTCAAACAAAACTTTTTTCTTTCAACAACAATTACATTTTACCATATTATTAGTGTTTTACTGCTGTATGAATATATGAAATAAGTTTTAGTAACTTTTGTAGCTGTCTGTTAAAATTTTCTTCCTACCAGGTTTTATACTTAATTCCTCAACAAAAAACTTTTCAATCCATCACAACTAAGGCTATGGACCCACCAACATGCCACTAAATCTAGATATGCCCCACAACTTCAATCTTAGAACAACTTGTTCCTTTTCCTTGCAACCAGCACACTTACTAAGCATATTCAATGTAATAATAATAAAATATGTATAGCAACATAAATACAGCCTTTCTTGAACATAAACTGCTACCATCTTTAAAACTCAACCGTACATGTCACCAAACTTTTAACAACCATTCAATTATAAACTCCTGAAGGGGGTTTACAAATGCTAGTATCAAAATGTGTTTTTGTGTGTTTTTCTACTCTAGTAATAATCAAGTAAATATGATGATTATACTTCTCACTTTTAACCAAAACTGGTATTAAATTTCCCCACAAACATTGCGGGTCATTCCATGTTAATTCATCCAATAGGCTATTCAGAGGGAAAATAACCCACATTCTATAATTTTGATAAAATTTGACATAATGCTATATATGAATGGATTAATGACTATGTTTAAAATGCAAAGACAATCTGACAAATAGTTTTCAAATTATAGAGGCCCAAATATAGCCAAAAAATACTCAAAAAACTTTTGTCACAACAGAGTGCAAAGTTGACAGCATGACATAAAATAGTGGACATCTATAGAACTATAAAAGATAGATGAGTGATTTTATTTTAATCTTATATCTAAGGCTCAATGGTAAATTGTATTGTGGGTTTGTACAAAACATGATTTTAAAAACACTTATGAAATTTGAATTTACAGGAAATTTCCAATAAAAATGTGGTTCATATCAATTACTGATATCAAAGAAATCACAGGTGCAAACATAACAATTCTTTTTTTCCACAACATTCTCAAATATTTATCTTTTAATACATAACAAATATCTTTGACTTTCTTTAGCTTACTTTGTTAAAAATAAATACAAACCATCAACACCATAAAAATTTGGCTCGATATTTTTCCCCTAATTATAATTCATAAGTTTTTATTTTTAAGTCTGAGTCAGAGTCGATACCTTTCTACTGACTCTGACTTCCCCCAAAATTGCTTACGACTCCGACTCCACAGCCCAGTATTATTTAGCCTTGAAATATATTACTATGCTCCCCTTCTCTTGCTAATCAAGTCTTCAAAAGTGCATCAAACTAAGACTCCCCTTCCCGCTGCCTGCTCGGTTGGGTCATCAAGGTCAGTTGTCTAAGTGGCCACATGTCACTCTGGATGAAGAAGTGTAGATAAAAAATGTAAATAAGAGCTGTGGATAAGATTTTATAAAAGGAAAATAAAAATAAATATATGCAGCTCCTTTCTTGGAGTCATTGTGTTAGATCTAAGAATTCTCATGTACATTACCTGATGTTTAACTACACTAATAAAGAAAGTAAATTAAGTTATATGATTTGTATTGTTTCAGAAGAGTCTGAATAAGTGTTATATTCATACTTAATTTTCTCTATGTGTGTCCACCTTTGGGTCACTTCTGTTTCTCTGACACCAGAGTAGCGCCAGTATGGCTGGTGTCCCAATTTCCACCTATGTGGGTAGTGCCAAATCGGCTACTTCATCAATTTTCGCAACTTTTGTAGTTAGTGACATTGTAGCTGCTGCCCCCAGTCTCTGCCACATTCAGCTGACCGATTGTCTGGAAATTCACCAACTAAATATCAGAAAGCCAGGCCCAAAGCCTCAATGCATCCTAACAAAGAAAGAAGAACAAGGGATGGGAAACCTACCTAGAAAACTGCTACAACCTCAACTGTGACCTTCGCTTCTCTCAATAGAGTAATCACTCTTCCCCCTTTCAAAGATCAGTTCTCCTTGACCCCGTCCTCGAAACACCAGACAAAACTCGCACTTCTATACTCCATTCAAGATTCAGCCCTCATCCACCATAGTCCTTTTTGATCCGAGAACAAGTTTTTCCATTTCCCCAAGGCTCCTCAAATTCAAGAAGTGGCACTTTATTCAAGCCACTTCCCTCATCCAACATCTCATTCCTAGGAAGATATAACCTGGGACTTCGCGTCCATCCTACCCCAATAAGAGCCCTCATCGGACAAAGACAATAGCCCCTCGCCCAAGATGCAAACCATCGACCCCCGAACGTCCCAACAATACGACAATATACAATTGAGCAATGTGAATAAAAACTAGATGTAGCTAGGTCTTGGACATTTTTTAGATTTATCTAGGTTTTATGTGAATAAAAGTTGTAAACTCTAGTATGCCTAGATGTATCTTGACTTTTCCTGGCGGGCAAGATTTATTTTTTGAATAAAGAGTAGAATCTAACTTTTTCGCTGAAATACATCTTGGTGTTTTTATGACGTGGAGCGGGCATGCTAACGTTTCAGCAGTGTCCATCAGTTTGCATCATGACGATGTTCCTACCAGTCAAACATGAGAAAATTTATTGTGTTCGGAAGGATGTTAAAATAGATGTAAAGAGCTGTTACGATTTGAAAGTGAAAATGTTGACATTTTAACTGCGGAGTTTTTGCCAGTAGCCGACGAAACACGTGGAGGAGCCTTGACTTCCCGAAAATGGATGGAGATACTTCTTCGTTGTATGGGCAATTCTGGATTCCAGACTGGTTTGGCTGAGAATTTTGGAGTTGACTGGACTACGGTATATAAAACAGTTAACTAAAAGCTCACAACGATTAAATTCCCATCCAAAATGCAGGAAATTAATACAGCTAAGGTACAATGGCAAAGACGTTTTTAACTGTCAAATGTTATAGGGGCTTTGGATTGCACCCAAATAGAAATTAAAAAATCATCCTTACATGGTGAAGAGTATATCAATCGGAAAGGTTATGCCAGTATTAATGTGCAGGCCACCGTAGATGCTGACAAGAAATTTCCAATGGCCTGGTAGCGTGCATGATGCTAGGATATGAAGACGTAGCCCAATTAGGAATATAGTTTCTCAGTACAACGGGGATGCTTGCTTACTTGGCGATTCAGAGTATGGCATATTTCCATGGCTGTTCACTCAATTTAAGCCACCAAGAAATGCTGATAAGCACCGTTTCAATTTTAATCATGCCAGAAAAAAAGAGTGATAGTGGAAAGAGCCTTTGGTCAATTGAAACAAAGGTTTCTGATCGTCATTAACTGTGTCAGACTTTCTTTAGAGAGAATCCCCAAGGTATTAGAAACGTGTTCCATGCTGCACAACCTCTCTAAACACTAGAACAACTATTTCAGTATGACCTGGAACACAGGGAAGAAGCAGAGGACGAAAATGATGATGATGACGAAGATTAGCCTATCGATGGACAGCTGGAAAACAATGCGACCAAGGTTTGTGGTGAAGAGAAGCGAGAGGAAATGCTTGAATTTCTTTATTCAGATGTTTTTCTTGTTTTAGTTAAGTAATAATAAAATGAAATAAGCAACAAATAAGAAATGTAATTAAAATTTAATGTTCATCATACATTTGTGTTTAATTCTAAAACCCAATTTTCCAAGTTAAATACCGTCATCAACAACCAAGTTAGGTTTTCTAAGACACGTTCTAAAACTTTTTACCAAAACACGCCTTAGTTATCAAGTGAAGTAACTATAAGAGTACAAGATATATATATATATATATATAATTTTTTACAATAAAGAAATAAATTGAAAAGGATAAGAAAATACAAAACTTTTAATAACATTAATCATCTGTTTGAGTAGATTTTTCTAAAAAGTTTTTACTAAGAAACCCCTTAGTTACCAAGTTAAGTAATTACAAGAGTACATTTTTTTTATTCTTTACAATAAAGAAAGGAATGGAAAAGGATGAATAAAAAAAAAAATATTTTAGTAATAATAATCATCTGTTTGGGTAGATTTTTCAAACTCGTTGTTTTTTGCTAGCCTTTTCTTTTTATATTACAAGGTTCTGTAATTCCAACTGTTTCAACAATACGAGTCTTTGAAGTTGTGGTAAAGACAAGTCTTTTGTTTCTCCAGTTTCATATTATGCGAGGTTTTTCACCCCAGGCAGAATGTATGTTGAATTTGTGTTGCAGGAGCAACAACTGTGCACGTACCTGTGGGTGACATTTCATTCTGATCTTCATTATTATCAGCCTTTGATATGTACTTGATACCAACTGAAGTAGCTCCTGGAACTTTTCTAAAAACAGGATTATCTTCCAGGGAGAGCATCATCAATACATTATTTTCCCAGTCTTTAAGCTTGATCTGTTTATTACCTGTTTCCTTCAGGTCGGTTTTCTTTATTATTCGAATCTTCATGTTTATTAAGAGCTTATTTAACTGCACAATGCTGTATTGTTTTCCAGTTCCTTGGGAGTATTCCTCTGCGATATTCCATGCATTCTTCTTTTCTAATACTAGTTTTAGGACTCTTAAAACTTTTCAAATAAATCACGTGTTCCGAGAGTTAATTTACAAGCAGTAGTTTGTTTATTGGTTTTTTGTCAAGATCTTCCCTTTCACTGGACGACATGTTGAAAATTGTTTTTTAAATTGGCATGACCTGACCAACAAGATCCTCTAATTGCAATTGAGCTTTGGTTATTAGTTTCAAGACTGACAGTATTTACAAGCACTAGTTGTTGTAACCGTTTTGTGTATTTCTTTTAGATTAGGGGAAGTTTATAATTCAAAGCAAGGGATGAGGAATTAGTAAAAGAAAACAGCCAAAACCACCATGCTGCAAAGGATCAATTACTCGCGGTATTGAAAACCAAACAAATTTCAGATTTCTTAAAATAACTTTTAGGGCCAGTTTCATAGTCAAATTTAGTACGCCTCAAGTGCGGTGATACACTAAATACAAGACGACACCTACCTAAACTCGAATGGAATGGGCCGTTCTCGCATAGGAAACTGGCCCATTCCATTTTGGTTCAGGTAGGTGTCGTCATGTACTTAGTGTAGCGCAGCACTTGAGGCGTACTAAATTTGTCTATGAAACTGGCCCTTAGGATCTGAGTAGCTGTGTAAGTGGAAAACATTAGTCCAGGATATTATTAGTCTGAATGCAAGAAAGACTCTAGTACAGCATCGGCACACACTCAAAAGAATGGCATCTATTTGACACAAACAGCGATCAAATAATCTCAATGTTGGCTAGGAAATTTGTGTTAAGGGATATTAGTGCTACTTTATTCAACCTCTCACACACACCGCATCAGCACTAGTGTTTTTTTTTATCTTTTATATATATATACACACACACACACAAAATTCCTAAGGGTTGCATTAACAAAGAACTGCTATCTAAAAATTTCCTAGTCTAAAGATTTCCTAAAAACTACATAGCAGCATTGACAAAAAGATTAAAAAAGATAAAAAAAGGCGGCATTGACATAGAACCACTCTTAAAATGTCCCAGTCTAAATATGTCCTACCACACCAGTTGTACTGAAAGTGTTTTTTTAATAATATGTTTTTCAACTTTCCCTTCACGCAGACGCTGATTCATAGTACAAAACAAGATGTATCTAGTTCTTGGGTTGTATCTACCACTGTAGAATCTACTTTTATTTCCGAACTGGGCAGGATACATCTACCTAGACATAGCTTCACTTTATTAGTTGGTGCTAAGTCTGAGCCCTAGATTCTACTAAGTTGACTATCTTTCATTCACTTCACCTATTACTTTATTTTAATATTTGACTTCCGATGAATGAATTCTGGTGGGTGTGTCCACTCGGATCTTTACTACCTTTTAAGTTCAGTTCTAATGTAACTTAGTGTGAGGTGAGTCATTAGTGGATGTGCAAGTGTGTTTTCATTTAGGCCTACATAAGAAAAGATTAGACATTTAAAAGAAATTTGTCCGTTGCAAAAGGAAGTGAAATGTAGTTACTTCATCCTTGATTATTGCACATTAATTGGCTTTATAATATACATTAAGGTTTGGTTGTCCAATTTCACAGATTTTTCAACAATATTTTTTTAAGTTGAATGTACATGAAATGTACCCGCATTTGGGTGGAATATGACACCCTTTATGAAAAACAACCCTCAGTACACCCAGCTGAGATTGAACCACGATCTCCCCGTCAATGGCAATATCGTCTATTGTGAGAGTAGCATCTTAGAAAATGCAGCTACCAAACAATATCTGTTCCTGCGTTATTTAAGTTAGGTGAGTTTCGTTTTGAATTATTCAGTACAACAAAGTTTTTTGAATAATCTTATATTTAGTATTAACTTACTGAACTCCCTGCATTTTTGAGTGTAATGCTGCTATAAAATTTGTGATTTACAGGTTTTTTAGAGAGAGAAAATTGCCTAATAGGTACAGTTCTTAATTTTTGTGCCCTAATATATTATAAAATAAGAATATTTCATTAAAAAAAGTTTTAAAAGCACAATATTTTGTGTCACCAGTACCTAACCTGTTTAGGTGAGCATACTTACATTTTTTGTTTTATAGGCCCCTAAAGCTGTATTCTTGTTTGCTTATTTGTATTATTTTATTGTTAAATAACAAAGAAAATATCGTGGGTATATGTCTAAAAGTCAAATGGCATAGGTACTCTCTGTAGTTTCAAAAATTGAGGTTATGGTATGATTATGTTCTCTAGTTTAAAATACACCTTTTGAAAATTGGCATAACCCTAACTTTATTATAAATGGTTTGAAACATAATTTGTCTGTTAGTTTCTTACTCACCGTGAATATTTTACAAACAGGTTAAGTGGAGTAGCAAGCATGAACTACACATTTTTGCAGTCATTTATCTAAACCTAACTTGTATTTTTGAAAGTAGGACTATACTATATAACTATCAGAAACAAATTGGTTTATTGGCCTAACCCACAAATGAATTCAGATGTAACCCTGAAAACAAGTATATAGTTGTACAGGTCAAAGTGTGTAACCACCAAACTTGATTAATAAATTATTAATAACTAGGCCCTATTAAATTACTTTAATTACTTTTTCTTTTGAATAGTTGTATCATCAAATACTATGAAATTTTATTTGATAGAAAAGCCAATTAAGTAAATAGGCCTAATGATTTTTCAGTTTATTCTATATCTTGAAAATTTAGCATTTTGAGGGCTATGTTCTTTGGCCTTTACGCCCTTGAATTGTATCTGTAAACTAAAATAATATTTTTACTATTACCTTCCTATAGTACTGAAACCTGAACTTTAGTGATAAGTTAACTTATATATGAAAAAAAAATAGATTGAAAAGTATTATCTACCATCCAGGAATCTTCAGTAATTGAGGATGATAGATCAGACATTTTAAAATTTATTTTGTTTGTGCTATCAAAAAATTAAATTAGTACACTCTTTGATATGTAATCCATTCTTGCACGCTGAAATGCTACGACCACAAATCAAATTAACACGAAAGATCTATTAAGTCTGTGTTAAATGTGTTGTAAGATTTAGCATATGTGCTACTATCTGGATAATTTCCTAGTACTTTAATAATTTAAATGAGCGGTCTCAATGGCTCAATAGGTATCATTTGACGCTAATAATTTAACTATTGTTTAATATAATTTTACTTTTTTATTAATTTATTTGAATTTTTTTATCAAGACTGTTTTTTATAGTATTGTAAATCGTATTATTTCAAACAAAATTTAGAAAAATATGTATTTATTAAAACAAATAACATTATTTAAAAAATTCTTACAACATTTTTCTTCTACAAGTTTTGTAACAAAATGTTTT
This sequence comes from Timema douglasi, assembly GCA_901482245.1. Taxonomy (NCBI): domain Eukaryota; kingdom Metazoa; phylum Arthropoda; class Insecta; order Phasmatodea; family Timematidae; genus Timema; species Timema douglasi. Next base: position 28,387 of record CABEEJ010003690.1, read on the forward strand.
TAATAACTTAAAATTCTACCACTGTTAAACAATACCCTTTAAAATTGTTTATTCCAATTTGGTTTGAATCAGATAATTTTAGAAAACTGCCCAAATGATAAGTGTGAAAGAAATATTTTTTAAAAATGCTACCTTCAGATTTAAAGTGGGAAATTTAAAAAATGTAAATAAAAAGTATACATGTTTAGGATTATTTTTATTGATACTATAAAACTAAAACACACACAATTTTATCCTGAGAACATACTATTATAAAACTAAATTAGAGCTTATGGTAACTAGTATTCTTGTCAATAAATCAGGAATTAATTAAAAACTGTGGACATTAAAACCAGGGATTACCTTTGCAGATGAGAGCCCCGCAGTTATCTTCACCCCCCTCCCCAGTACATAAAAAAAATCAAAACTTAATTTGTGTTCATTGTTATTACAGTAACTTGTGTTTATCGACAAGTTTTCAGTTATGTAAGGTATCAGGATATTCCCTAAAAGGTAAATACTTGTAAAATATATTGCTAGAAGCCATGTTTTTTAATACAACCAGCCCTTCGTTCAATTTACTTCACAAACAAACTTAATTTAATAAAGGTACAAAGAACAACTATGGAAAGTTTTAATTAAATCAGGTCATGTGTTAGTGAGACATACACACCACAGAGATAGAAAAATAAGAATCGGTGGAGGTAAAACAGGAACTTGCTTTACTCTTTTAATAACTCAAATCACATTATATGTTTTTGTTTTTACACTTTGAGGGGGAGAGGGGAGTGCCTATAGAATTATTATACCACAGTGGGTCACAGAGAACGCTGTGCGGGATTGCTAGTAATTCATAAAAGAAAGCTTGCTAACTTTTAAGATAAATAGAGTGCAGGGTATATAATATGTTGAATAATTTCTTCAACAAACTGTACATAGTTTTTTTTATCTATACTTATGGGTTATATATGATTAATTAAAATTTCGGACTGATTTAAAATTTGTTAAGAGACACAACCCCCTTTGAAGGTCGAATGATAAGGCAGGATTCACAAACAAACGGCCCGCGAGACATAGCTGACCGGCTCGTTTGTCTGAAATATCTTTATATCTATCCGGCCTGAATCCATGTATTAACACAAAATACAATAGTTTAACTTTAGCGCTTACTACATAATTTTAAATAACAGGAACTCTTAGAACTATTTAAAACGATTCTATAATTTGGTTTTAACTTTAATAACTTGAGTGTAGGAATTTTTATTTAGACAGGGAAAATACCAGTTTTTATATTATTTCGAGTATACATTAATGATTTTAAATACATAGCATCAAATAACTACATTGTACTATTGTAAACCTGCATTGGTGGCCACGTGGTATGGCATCTAGTCTTCCTCTATCAAATAGTCATGTTTTGATAGGGTCACAATTTGTGGGATTGTTTTATACGGTTCTATATATTATAATATCACACATTTAAAAACACTTTGTAATGAAAATCCAAACTATTTAACTGGTCAGAGCTTTCACCCTCATTTTGGCAAAAACAATATTAAAATTAATTAATTAATTAAAAAATTATAAAAGATCTAACCACTTCTTAAATAATTTGGTATTTTTAAACGTCTGCAATTCTTCTCAGTGCTCCTTAACAAATAATTGCAGTTGACAGCCAGTCCCTTAGTTTAAAATAATGGTCCATTGAGTTTCAAGTTCTCTTTGTAATGTGTAGTCGAAGTAAACTTATTTGTGTGGCAGGATTAGGGTACTTACTGACGAATGGGGTGGGAGGTTAGAGACGGGGGAGGGCGCTACCTGAAGCTTGCTCGGTGACCGCCAGCTGACAAATTAACTTGAGGAGCTAATATTTTGTATCTGCCTTCTAGTAAATTCGAGTTTAAACTGAGTCGTTTAAAAAATAGTCACTTGATTGTGCTGTAGTCACTGGTGGTTGCACCTAGCAATCCCAACGTTGAAGGAGTAAAGCCTCGAAAAGGTGCGCAACACGTTTAACCTAGTGGCTGTGGCTCTGTTCTTTACTTCTCTGTGACCAAGTCTTACTACTCCTGGCTATTTGCATATGTACTAGTTATTACATTGTGATGGGGATGAAGAAGGTTGAATTTAGAAGAAGAGTTCCAGCAAATGCAGGGTTGGAAAACTCTTTAGAGAAAACCACCCTCATTACACCCAACTTGGATTTGAAAATCCATACCCCTAACATAACAGTCTCTTCTATTGCGATAGCGACGCCCTGGCCTAGATAGTTCAACCACAGAACCCAAAGATACGATTTAATTTTGCTTTACTTTATGGTGGATCTCATTATTGCACTCAAACGTTATTAAATAAATAAAGACAGTTCCTCTTTAAAATTTTAAAACTTATAATCTCTTTTTTCTTATGAGAGACGCAATTAATAAAATAATCAGATGCCAAATAATAGGATGTGTAGCATTCATGGGATTTAGTAGTTGGACAAAGTTATCAGAAATGTAATTCAACCCCCATAGATAGTCATACGAAATAAACATCAAACTCGTATAGTCAGGTTTGTCGGTGACAGGGAGGTCGAGACTCAAATCCCAGCTGGTTGTACTGAGGGTGGATAATTTCATACTCTCACTTCTTTATTAAGCTTTAAGAAAATAGCTCTTTCACATAACATATATTTATCTCCTATGGACCCAAGCACGAACCAGAGTTTGAGAACCACTAACTTGGACAATACTAACATTAGAAATTGTAGATTTGTTCTCAAGAAGTGTTTAATGTTTATTCAAGAGATCATTGCTTTTCCACACACTTGATTTCTTGATCATTGAGGTTCCATCGTTCTGTGGAGATAAGATTCTTAAAAATCACCTAGACAATGGTACCGTAAGATGGGGTAACTTTAGCCCAGTCAAGGTAACTTTAGCCCAAATTCAAAAAATGTTTATTTCTGATGTTTCTCTTTGGTATATTATCCGATTTGATTGCAATTGGTGAAAAATTGTAGGTAGTAGCACTAGTTATTGACTGAAAAAAATAATTTGTAGGTCATGCTTCTTTTACATTAATCTTTGCTTTTCATGTAAACATCTGTTCTGAGTGTTCAAAATAAAGGCTTCCAACTTTCATCTCTGCACCTCTACTTGAAAGTTTCTTAATTCTTGTAAGTACATTTTCTTATACTTACATACCACTAGTAAACGTAATTAATATGAAAAATTTAGTTTCTTTCATTTTTTCAGATCTGCTGAATGTTTTATGACTTGGGGTAACTTTGGCCCATGATTTGGGGTAACTTTAGCCCAACCTCAAATTCTTTGTTGCTTGACTCTTATTTCATAATAATGATAATAATCGGTTTTCTAATGCTATTTTATTGATTTTTGGCTAGCACTAATAGTCTTATTTATTTTTAAATGTTTTTTAATGGCTTTTTGTGAAAAAGTAACCAAAACTTTTCTTATTTTCTACAGTATCATGCCAAGAAAACAAAAAAAACTGTTGGGCACACGAGCGTACAGGAATTACACTCCAAATACATTGCAAGAATGCCTTGTAAAGGTCAGGTCTGGACAACTTACTCAACGAGTTGCTGCAGAAAGATATAACATCTCAAGATCTACAATCAAGAGTAAACTGAAAGGTCTGCACGACAAACCAGTAGGTCGCTCTCGTGTGTTTTCACCTGAAGAAGAATTAGCCTTTGTGCAGCATTTGATAAAATTATCTGACTACGGATTTCCAGTTGTTGAATCAGATTTTCGAATGATTGTAAAAAACTATCTTGATAAAAAAGGGGCTAAGGTTAGCGTGTTCTCAGGAAATTACCCTGGCTATGAATGGACAAAAGGGTTTTTGAAAAGACATCCTGATCTTTCAGTCAGAACCAGCGCTAATATTAAGAAAGTGCGTGCTAATGTTGGTGAAGCGGAACTCAACGATTACATGGACAACTTGAGTGTCGTTTTAAAGGATATTCCTCCATCTTGCATTTGGAACTATGATGAAACTAACCTGAGTGATGATCCAGGAAATAAAAAAGTCCTGTGCAAGCGAGGCAGTAAATATGTTGAAAATATTTGTAACTTTAGTAAGAGCTCTACTTCTTTAATGTTCTGTGGGAATGCCGAAGGCAGATGTCTTGCGCCATATGTTGTCTATAAGGCTGATCATTTATGGACGACTTGGACAGAAAATGGTCCACAAAATGCTCGTTATAACCGCTCTAAAAGTGGGTGGTTTGATGCAATAACTTTTGAAGACTGGTTTGAATCGCTCTTTTTACAATCGGTAAAAAATCAGGCTGGACCCTTGGTACTGATTGGTGATAATTTATCATCACATATTAGCACCCGAGTCTTAGAATTATGTGAACAACATGACATCAGGTTTGTGTGTTTACCAGCTAATACAACACATCTCACACAACCTTTGGATGTCGCCTTTTTTGGGCCCATGAAAAGTTTATGGCGTGGTATCTTAACAAAGTGGAAGGAATCAAAGTCTGGGTCGAAATTCCCCACAATTCCTAAGGATGTCTTTCCTGGGTTGTTGAAGGAATTGATGAACAGACTGAAGGAAAATGAGAGAGAAAATTTAAAAGCAGGGTTCAAAAAATGTGGGATTCATCCCCTTGATAGAAACATGCTTATCAACCGTTTGCCTCAGAACCTGAATGACACGGACATAAGTTTTGTTGGAGAATCTTTTTTGGAGCAGTTGGAGAAAAAACTGTCCGAATTCCTAGGAAGTGAAGGTCCTAAGAAAAAAAAAAGTGCCAGTACCAGCTGGCAAAAGTATTTGCCTTGCAGACGTCACAGAAAGCCGTGCCTCTTCGTCTAAATCTCACCCTCCGTTGAACAGAAAAAGGCTCCCATCTGATTCCTCCACTGAAGTGCTCAGTGAAAATGATCTTGATATAGAGTCTGACCAAGAAAGTGAAACGTTTTCTGACTTAGAAGAAATTTCGGATGCTGCACCTGTCATATTACCAAAATTAAAACCTGAGGATTATGCTGTCGAGGATTTTGTTCTCATTTTATTCAATGGTGGAAAGTATCCTGGAAAGATTGTCAGCATCTCAGAGGAAGGCCCTACAGTTGATTGCATGGAAAGAGGACTTAAGTTTTGGAGATGGCCTGAGAGAAAGGACTCCATGGAATATGAATGGGAAGATATTCATTGCAAAATTGATCCTCCAAAAATGGTTTCGAAGCGAAATCAGTTTGCAGTTCCAGCTCTTGATAGTTTCGTTTAGAAGCCTAGTCCTCTAATGTAGTTTTACATGTTAGTAAAGTTTTTACTTCTAAATAGTCCTCTGTTTACAGTTTAATAAGTTAATAAAGATTTCACTTCTAATTAGTCCTCTGTTGTAGCCTACAGTTTAATACGCTAATAAAGATTTCACTTCTAAATAGTCCTATATTGTCTTTTTTTTAACCAAAAAACTCACAGTTTATGACAGACCTTACACATTAACAATATATAGGCACGTTTATTGGTATTACATTAGCCCAAGGAACATATTGCCATCAAATAAGTGAAATATTACATTTGGGCTAAAGTTACCCCAAGACCTTGTAACTTTGTCCCAAAACTTCAAAAATGTATTTGAGGGTTCAAAAAAGTTTTAAAAATTTAAATAACCCACTCAAATTGTTCCTTTAATAATCAAAAACAAGAAAAAAAATATTAGGAGTAATAAAAATCAATAAGTTATTTGATATTTACTTAATAAGTAGAAAAAGATGAATTTTTGGGCCAAAGTTACCCCATCTTACGGTACCTATAATGCTCAGTACACTAGTCCAACCCAACCACACAGAATGATTTGATTGAAATATACGTGAACACAATAAAATAAAAGATAGTGGAACATATTAATGCCTCTGGAACTTTCACCATCCTAGCAGAAGAGACTTCGGATGTAAGTAGGAGCAAATGTATACCTGTGTATGATACATTTGAGCTAAAATAAAGTAATTCAAGAAAGCTTGTTAGAATTTACTACTCCTGCTGATCTTGCAGGAAAAGGACTGGTATCTACGATTTTGTTTCATCTAAATAAAAATGGCTTAAACCTAGACAATATGGTTGGTCAGGGGTAAGATGGTGCTGCTGCAATGAGTGGTCATCTCCATTGGGCTCAAACGTATATACCAGACATAAAACCTCGTGCCCTTTATGTACATTGCAATGACCATTAAATGAATTTGGCTTTAGCTAATGCCTTCAATATTACTCCGATTAGAAATTGTATAGGAACAGTCACATCAGTTGGTGTATATTTCAGATCCTCACTCCTACACTCTGAGATCTTACATGCACAAATAAAGAATCACGTGCCTGATAACAGATATGCAACACTCATTTCCATGTGTGAGATCATATGGGTGCCAAAACATGATTCAATTGATAGGTTCCAAGAAATTTATATTATAACTGTGCATAAATTACAAGAGTTAAAGGGGGCACTAAATCAAGAAACTAATCAGAGATCGCACCAACTTTTAGCTACAGTTGTGAAAGGATAGTTCGTCACAGCATCGAACACCGCAGCAAAAGTATTTTCTATCACACCTTCACTTTGCAAGTACCTACAAAAGTCAACTGTTACCTAGTTACTCCATGTGAACATGCAGACCTTGTAGTTGAAGTCCTTCATACTATGGTCACCAAATCTGATAATGAATTTCATAAGATATTCACTTACACTTAGGAAATGTTGAGTGAAATTGGGGAAGAAATGTGAATTCCTCTTGTTGTTGATAAACAGCCATTGTGACAACACGCTCGAGTCCATAATTGAAGAATATCTTAGGATGACTGAATTCATCCCTTTCTTGGACCAAATCACTAAGCATCTCAGGGACCTATTCTAAACACACAAACGCCTTATCTGTTCCTTTCAAAAATTAATCCTTGATCTAACATTAGGTACTGGCTTAGAGTTAGAGTTAGATTAGAAAGTAACTTCTATTGTTCTATGCTTCCTAACACAAGCACATAATCAGTTGAGATCACCACCTGGAAATAAAATTTGGTGAGAGTGCATGATAAAGATATAATGACGACTGCTATTGAAGCTCTCATACAGTGTAGCTTGGCTTTTTTTTTTACAAATATTAGGAAACTTCTTGCAATTTTTGCTACACTTTAAATATCAACAGCAACCCCCGAACGTACTTTCTTTACACTTAAGCACCTAAAATCTTACGTAAGAAACAACAGAGGAAATTATTATTTGATGGAACTTGCACTTATCAGCGTGTATCGTTAGATTTCTGTGGAGCCTGAGGAAGTTGTAAGACGCTTTGCAATGGTATCAAGACAAGCTGGCTTTCTCCTTAAGGTTACATCTAAAAGATGACTTTACACATAAATTCTAAAGCAAGCTTCTTGATATTTAAATAATTTAATAAAGTAAAATACAAATAATAGTAATACAACCTCATGTAAGGGTTTGCCTGTTTGACAATTTGTATGGATACTAAATATAATTTGTCTCAAGAATAAACCCATACAAAATAAGCATATTCTTATTTCTTAGAGCTAACTAGCATTAATTATTAATATGTCTTGTTCTAAGCGTGCCAATTTAAAACACCCCTTCCCCCGAATCAAATTTTCCCTATGCCCCTGTCTACTGATACTATCTCAACACCACCTAAGTCTGTCTTGAACTAACTACATTTTCTTGGTTCCCTATCTCGATGACCACGGACGTTCTCTTCAATGGAGTCGGAACCAGAAAATAAATAATTTAATAGAACATCTTGTGAGTAGTGATGTGGTATGGAAATAAAAGTATCGATACTGTTCTCATTTAAAGAATCGGAAGAAAAATATCGAGGCAGTACTAGTATCGAAAGAAAATTATCGATATCAATAAGTATCGGAATCGAAATTTTTATCTGAAAATTAATTCTTTTTTTAATCAAGTAATGATTTCAACTTTCTATTTATATTGATAGTAATAATAATAATAATAATAATAATAATATAGTAAAATAATAATTGTATTTTCATATTTATTTAAACAATGAAAATTATAATGATTTTAGTATATTATTCTATATTTAGGTCTTTCGTATCTATGTTATTTGAACTTGGAAGGTATGATAGATAATATTGTATAATGGATAATACAAAAAGTTTTACCATACCAACTTTCAAAATATCCATGCAAATGTAGCTGATGGAAATTTTTTTAAATAGTGAATTAATGAGGTGTAATATGTTTTTTCAGTCTACTTGTACCCTTCTTTAACCATTGTAAACATTCAATCTAAGCATGAGTGAAGATAACAAAAAGTTTTTTTTATACTAATCCAATACCCGAGTGTGAGTAATAATATCAGTAAAAATATTGGAAAAAATATATCGAGTTAAAAAAAGTACTCGAATCGAAAGGAAAATATCTATATTAGTAAAATATAGATACTTTTTTCACATCCCTACTTGTGAGACACCTGATGCACCTGATGTCTAAGCGTTTGTGCACGCTTCCCCACCACGCGACTAGATTGTTCGCCTTCATTCTAGCTCTTTCTAAGAGGGAGGATTTATGTTCTTTCCTCTCCTCTCCTTTCTCCCAGACTTGTCTGGTTTTGCTTGTATGGGATTGTCCGAAGAATCACGAAGACACTTTGTCGAATCAATGTATGCTTTTATAAAAAGAGTATATTTGTAGTTTTTTTAAGATGACATCGGTGGTGTTGCGTCCCATAGAGCCCAGTGCTTCGGGCACTCGCCCACCTCAATCGACCGTTGGGGTGGCCCTTCTTCTATACAATTTTGATCTCACCATCAAATGGTGTACCCTGGATTCTGAGAAACCTGGTAAAGGTTGAGTTGAACCCCAGTGGAAAAAAGTTCAGATGCAGATGAAAGACAGGAGACTGGTCTGGGCCAAACCAAACTGGCTTGGAACAGGGCTTCGCCAGTCAATTGTCAGCATAATGGGCTAGGAGTGTTAGGGTTGTTGATAAGAAGCTAAGTCCTGGTCAGTACCCGTTACCTCAATTAGGGAAAATGGCCACCAAAACCAGGTATATCTTTGGACCTAAAGGTGGAAGCCCCTCTACTCAGGTGTAGGTTATGACAGGCCTAGTAAGCTGGTGACTGAAACAAAATAATAGCTCAAGGAAATGTAGTAAAATGCCGAATGGAAAAATTTAAAGATTACAAGAAACTAGGTTAGGTACATTGAATATTGACACATGGACAGGAAGATTGGAAGAGCTTGTGGATTTAATGGAGGAAAGAAAGCTTAGAATGAGTGAGCTAAAATGGAAAGTGAGTATAGAGATGGCATTAATAAAAGTATTTACGTTACATTAGATGCAGAATGACGAAGGAAGGATAAATAAATGGCGTTAGGTAGGTAGTGAGGCTAAACTGGGAAGTAAAGATGGAGAAAATAAGGGACAGAATAGTTAAAATTGTAGTTACGGATAAAGAAAAGCAGTTAAAAGTACTGCATGTGTATACCCCTCAAGATGGATGCTATTTGGAGGAGAAAGAAAAATTTAGAGAAGAACTGGAAATACACCTGGATAGGGAAAGACAAGTGATGATGGGGAACTTGAATGCCATAGTTGAGAAGGAAAGAAGAGGTTTTGAAGAGTTACTAGGAGCTGATAGATGGAGATACAGAAACAAAGATAGAAATAAACTCCTAGAACTGTGTACAAGATATGGATTCAAGGTCGGTAACAGTTTGTTTAAGAAGAGCAGGGATACGCATAAAATAACGCTCCACAGCTGGTATGGGAGTATAAATCTTTAAATGACTATTCTCTATTAGATAGGGAAGCAAAGGCGTGTATATTGAACATTAAGGTCCTGGCAAGTGTGTCTTTGGACGGGGACCACATACTATTTTGTCGTTGACATGAAAGGCTGGTGGAGGGGGTGCCAGTTGGTGAAGCAGGAAAAGAGAATAAGGATATGGAAGATCAGTCAAGTGGAGGAGAGAATATACTTTCAAGCAAGAGTAAAAGGATAACTACTGAAGGACAACATACAACGAGGGAATAGGAGTGGCAAATGTTCAAAATGTTCATGATGGTAGTGGCAGAGGAGATACGTAGAAGAACGAGTGGAAAGAGAGGATGAAAAAACTTCATGGTGGAACGAAAAGGGAAGGGAAGCAGTGGATGCAAAGAACAAACATTTAGGGAATGGTTCACAAAAAGAACAATAGAGTTTGAGGATAAGTATAGGGAGAAAAGGAGAAATGCAAAGAAGTTAGTAAAAGAAGGGAAGAAAACATGGATGGAAGAGTGGACAAAAGTGCTACAGACTGATATGGAAGGGAGTAAGAAAATATTGTATAGTCACGTGATCCAAATGAGTAGGGAAAACAGGAAAGAGGTCTGAATAGTGGATCAAAAACGAAGTATAATGGGGAGGGATGAGGAGGTAAAGAAGCCGTGGAAATAGTATTTTGAGAGATTGTTGAACTCAGATAGGGAAGGTTTGGTACGGAAGGACAAATAAGAAGAAAAGGAATTGGATGGAGAGATGGAGGAGGAAGTAGCAGACCCAAACTGGCAGGAAATATAAGAGGTCTTGAAAAGAATGAGGAAGGGAAAGGAACAAGGAGTAGATGAACTCAAGGTGGAAATGATAACGCCAGCAGGAGAAATGTGTCTACAGTGGTGGCATGGAGTAATAAGGGCAGTGTGAAGGGAGAAGAAAGTGCCAGAGGATTTGACAAACGGTATTATATTACCAATATTCAAGAAAGGAGATAGGAATAGGTGTGAACATTATAGAGTCATAGAATTGATGTGTCAGTGCGCCAAAATGTACGAAAAGTTTCTGGAAAAGAGAATGAGGAAAAGTGTGGAGGGAATATGGAGAGAGTAACAACGTTGGTTCAGAGAGAAGAGATCAACGATAGAATTAATATTTGAACAGTTGTTTGAAAATAGATTTGAGTTTGGAAAGGATTTGTTAATGTCATTTATGGATGTAGAAAAAGCTTACGATAGTGTTGAGGGAAAGAAAGTATGGAAAACAATCAAGGAGGCTGGATAGAAAGTGGAGTGATTAGGAAAGTAAGTAATATGTATGATAATAATGTGAGCTGTGTAAAGACGGAGATAGAGTGGAAAGAGTGGTTCCAATTAAAAAATTGAATCACTTAGGTAAATTCCCTCTCACCATTAATATTTGTATTAGAGATGGAAATTATCATTAATAAAGTGGCAGGAAAAATGGATGAGGGGAAAATGAAAACAATTATGTTTGCAGATGACTTTATGGAATGGGGTAAGTGAAGGAAGGAAGAGGATGTACAGGGACAGATGCAGGAATGGAATGAGGAGGTAAAAAGTGTGGAATAAAATTTAGATTGGTGAAAAGTGACGTGATGGTGATGACAATGCAGAGAGCACGGTTAAGAAAGGTGATAGAATTGGCTGGAGTAGATTTGAAAGAATCAAAGCGCGTAAAGTATCTTGGTAGTATGATTGAGGCAAAAGGGGTCAGAAAAGAAGATATAGTGAGACGAGGACAGCAGGGAGAGGTTTTCTATAGGTGTGTAAGAGATATACTATGGAAAAGAGAGTTGCCCCTAAGTGCAATGAAGTATTGTATAAAGAATACGTCATACCAATAGTTACGTCAGCACCGGAAACTTGGACTTTGGATAAAAGATAAGCGAGGAAAGTTGAGGCCATAGGTATGAAGTTTTTGAAGATCCCGCTAGCTGTAGGCCTAAGGTCAAGAGTTGGGGTACAAAGGGTACATGAGATAGTTGAGGAAGTAAGGATAAGATAGTGTGGACATGTATTGAGAATGGAAAGTGAGAGGATTCCAAGAAGATTAATGGATATGAAGTATGTAGGGAAAGGATGGCTAGGTAGCCCAAGAAAGATACGGGCGGAACAGAAGCAGTACTAGTGAGAGGAGGAGAGTTGAAGGGAGTGTAGGAGGAAGAATGGTGGAAAGACAAAGGGAGATGGATACATTTTACTAAAGGGACCTGGCCACAGGCTAGAAACAGTTCATCATGATGATGCCATACATACATACATACATACATACATACATACATACATACATACATACATACATACATACATACATACACACATACATACACACATACATACATACATACATACATACATGCATACATACATACATACATACATACATACATACATACATGCATACATGCATACATACATACATATATGCATGCATGCATGCATGCATACATTCATGCATACATACATACATACATACATACATACATACATACATACATACATACATACATACGGAGTAGACAAGAAACTGTGAATATAACTTTGAAAACAACACCGTACTTTATGCACACTGCACTTCCCCATCCTTGCATACTACCTTCGCTTCAACAATATCCATCACCGAGTCGTACATGCTCTTTTTTCTTAGGACGTTTAATGTTGCTCTTTTTCACACATTCGTTTACAACATTTAATCGCGTCTTACATAGTCTACTCTTTTCTTTTAATATACACACTCAAACTTCTTATATTTACTTCGTCACTCGATACACACTCATCCTCTCTAAAAAGTAAATAATCGATATTTTTATGATTAAAATAAAACTAGAACAGTGACAATAATCCCCTAGTATGAAGTTCGTGTGATGAAACATTCGAAAGAAATAATTGGGTTTGGGAAAGTGAAAGTAGTCCACACCAATTATATGTTGAAGAGTAGTAGCGGAGAGTGGAAGGGGTGATGAGTGATGACTCATTCGCTATCCTAGCTCTACTTGCATTTCTGAGAACCAGTGCTACGATATTTAAAAGAGCAAGTGAAAACGTAAACAATATGACTAACTTGAATGATTATTCATGAATAACGCTTTTGTGTGAGATATCACATGTGAGTGATTACTTCAATAATTTGGTTCCATCCATCACTAAAGTTTAAACTCATTCTAAAACGAGATACATATTCTTACTTACACTAGAAAATCCAACAGTGATCTACTGTATTTAAACAAAAGGAAAACAAATTATCTTTGTTGAAAATTAATCAAAGGAAGTGATTTTAATTCAATGTACAGTATTTTCATAAATATAATCATCACCTTAAAACAAAATTTGCTACCTTGTTCCTAAAATTACATTTTACTGATTGTTTCAAAATCTACTTTTAAGTTAAAACGGGAAATGTTTTTTAGCCAAACTCTTATATATGAGGAATAAAATATAGGTGGCAGTAACAATGTGGTAGACTTCATGTCATCATGCTAGCTTTATTTGAGTCAACCTAACTTAATTGTCCATGAGATAAACTAATCACATTTTACAAAATATATAATTTATTTTAGTCGTTTATGTAATAAAAAATAATGTGTCACCTTATACTTTTTATTATTTAAAATTAAATGAATAATCTAAGTGTTTGGAGGGAAACTATTTTACGAAATATAATCATGAATAATTTCAACCTATCAAAGGGAGTTCAAACAATGTTTAAAAAATAAATTAATCTAAGAATCTTCCAAAAGAAAACAAGGTGAGTTGTAGCTTGCTTTACCTTCAATAAACAATTTTCATTTGGTGAATATTAGGCTCTTATCTCACTTTTTTGAATAATATTGAATCTTGCGAGGGTCCTTACATCATCACCTCGCCATTAAAGGGTCTGTTCCCTTTACATATTGCATCCTTACCTTGTACCCACCCCAGGTTCAACGGTATGGATGTATGATGTAGATTCATCTGAATTGTCACCATGGATGTTGATACATTCCACCCACGTCATCTGCTCCAAGTTTTTTTTATTTTTCTTTAAAAAGGGCAGTTACATTAAAGTTACAAAAAAACAGGTTCAGTTAACCAAGATAAAAATACAAATACACACATATAGTAAATATATATGTGGGATGGTTTGGTAAAGGGGTTTGGGGGGAGAGGAAAGGTGATATAGGTAAAAAGATAAATTCATGGATTGATTAGGTGATACAGGTAAAAAGATAAATTCATGGATTGATTGATAACAACCATAATGTTGGTGAGGACATTCGTAATTTAACATTATTTGATGTTGCAGCTGCATAGTAATCAAATGATCTAAAGTTAAACATACAAACAAAACATCGAGGGAGAGAGGATATTATGTATGACCAAATAGAAAACAAAAAAAGGCCTAGCTAAAAAATTCATCATTTATACATTAAGTGGTAGAAAAAGATACAGCTATGGACAATAGCAATAAACTCAAAACTTATGTGCAGTAGGGCCTTCCTATCCATAATAAGATTTTGGGTGTAATTAGATAGTCCTACATCTCATTCTCAGCATGCACTGTTCCCCCAAAAAACTCTACCAAACACTTAAAAAGCCCTGTATACAGACTCTTATCAATAAGGTGCGTAGTGGTCTGTAAGAGATTGACTACACACTAACAGATTGAATTGCCTACAGAGACCTGATACTCAAGTCCTTAGTTCTTACCACTTTGTAGGAGTTGACCAAACTTTAACTTTCTAAGGACTAGTCGATACAAACTGCCAAGGACTATTTTTTTTTTTTTGCCTGTTGCTATTTCATATCTCTGCATATTTATTAATAATGACACACACCGTATTATTGTGACAGACCTTAAATTACATTTCCCTGATATATTATGGGTTCCTTTTTCGTAATTTGTTCTTTTCCTTGCCACTTTAAAGCCATTTATTTTCCCAACAAAAACTATCTAATCAGACCCTATAGTAATTGTTTATTTTAAACCTTTTGACTCACACAAGAAACAACCAAATTTAGTATAGCCAAGCTGCAAACCAAGTAACTGTGCATTGACTTTTAAATTTACACATATGTTCCGATTGTAGGCTACTACTAGTCACACTGAATTTTTTTCAAAATGAATTTCATACTTTTGTTAGATTCTTTCATATTAGCAGCATAAACTAACAGTACTGAAGGAAATTTGTTTACTTTATGCACAAGGACATTTGTTTTAAACTCATCAGCTGTTATGGAAAAAACACACTCTAGTATCCTGCTGAAGTAAATGTTAGAAATTGTAATCCAATATATTTGTTCTTTATGCAACACTAATGTTGTCTCTCAGAATGTGTATTCTATTTTAACCAATGTTTAGAACTGTTGACAATATCTTGTTTTGACTTATTTAAAGTTGTGATATCTGTTGATCAATGTATGAACAGTTCTATTATTACTCATATTTTACTCTTAATAAATTCTTATATTTCTCTCAGTAAATTCCAGCCCTTCAACCTCGACCCCAAAAGTTTGGTCTGTTTCTTTGGACAGATTCAAATCTCAAACAAGGTTGTTCGTATCGCCTTGTGTTAACATGTATGGCTCAAGAGAAGAGATATTTGCTTCAAAAGTAGTCATGTTGCTTCTCATGTTGAACTAGACTAGCTGCATCATTTTCCAAAACAAGTTAAAGTTAATTTTATTTTTTGAAGATATATCAGTGTGAAGGCTGTAGTTCCTACAAGTTTGTGGACTACAGGTTAAAAAAAACCTGTCCTAGAGAGTATATCCATATTTACTTCATTTCAATATAGCCTATTCCTTATTATTTATTGTGAGATAAATCACCTTGACATAATTATATCCATATTATTATTATTATTATTATTATTAGCACTGCGTCATACTACCTGTTCGGGTTATACGCACTTATGCTAATGTGTAATGGTAGGGTGATTGTGAGATGAAATGGAGGACCTACAGTTTAACGTGGAATCCGAACCACGGTGGAGGCCTGGCATTCCCCACATTCACAAGATGTCTTGTCAGAGGTGAAGTATATCCATAGTAACTAGACTCCAATGTGATTAGTACTTATCGTCTTATCATTTTGTCTAGTTGCTAGATGTGGTGAATCACGACTATGTCTAAGCGGCCTGCAGATAATGAGGCTGGCACCAGCTGCCAGCAACCCCCCAGCAAGAAAGTGCAATTTGAACCAATCAGGATTGGCCCCATCTCTACCCTTGAGGAGATGGATATAAAGGTTTTACAGTTCCAGAACAAGAAGTTAGCTCAGGTATGGTCCACCAATCACAGGCTTTCTATTATACATTCCTCTATCTTTCTACTATCCTTATAATGGTACTATGGTTCCTATTATAAATTACAGAAATAACATTAAATATAATTCTTAGTTGGAGAACAAAATTATTCAACCACGAATTACAGGGTGTCTACTGGGTCACGAAAGTCACGAAAAAGTCACCAATTTTTAATATTTTGGTCATAAAGTCACGAAAATTATTTTAGTTTGAATTTCCCGCACATCGTAACAACGCGAATGCTTCAAAGATAGCGCTCGCTATCCACTACACGTGATGGCACGCACCAGTAGGAAGTTGCCTGATTGTTTTGTTTGTGATTCCAACGACAAGGTTAACTTTCGACCATCTTGTATTAAATTTTAATTTGGTGTGTGAGTACATTATGCCATGTGTGTGTCTACAAATAATGGTTTTCGAGTGGATGAATTGGAATTCAGGTTTTGTAGATGATACGGGAAAATACCAGGACATTTTCTACAGAAACCGGGCATTCATTTGTGTTGTGGATCTGGATCAAGATGTTGGCGGCAATTATCAATTTTTTTTACGCTTTCAGTGATCTGACTGCAATTTGAAGGCGGTGTAAAATGTATATCATAATTTCAAATTAACGTTGGCAGCAAATAGCAATAGTTTTCGTAGTGAAATATGGCATATTTTTTATAAAATATAAAATAATATTATTAGTGTTAATATTTAATCCTTGACATAATTCATTTAATTTTAAAGACCATTCATTCAAAACAGTTGAAATTTACCAATTTTTAAAATAATTTTCGTTGTCTAATGGGCACATAAAATATTAGGCCTAAATTATTTTTTAATCGTGTGTTGCGAAAAAAATCCATAATTTTTTTGGGGGCATTCAAAGATTTTATGTGTGAAGTTTAGGCTAATCTGTTAAAAGATGCCTGGTAAATGTTCGTTCAAAGAGTTTTGGCTGACTGTTGAAGAAAATAAATACTCAAAGTGGTTGCACCCTGTTGAAGATGACCAGTATAAGGATTATTGTACATTTTATAAATCGAAATTTGATATAAGCCACAGTGGGTTGAATGGAGTGAAAATTCATGAAAAAGGTAAGAAGCATTTGGAACTAACTTCTGCCCTACTCTTAAGGTTTTTTTTATTTTAATATCTAGGCCCGATGTACAATATAATGTTCAACCGTTTACTGAGGGAATTTTTTTTGTACCGCGTTTTACTGACCGTTTGGGCTATACGCTCCCGAAGGTATTTTGTGGTCAAAAAAGGTCACCAAAAAGTCACAAATTTTTGTTCCTCTAACTGAGTAGACACCCTGAATTAGGTTTTAGCACACAGTATCACCTACAGGGAGCGGGCACAAACACTTCACCAATATCTTTGTCAAATTATTTACTAATTAGATCTAAGTTTTTTAATTTTGTTTTAAATAAAAGAATATTAAAATTTTACATTAATTATGGTATCCATAGGTGTTATAATTATTCCTGTGTTATATATATCTTTGCCCCTTTCCAGGGCTATCAAGTAAAATTAACTATCATTACACGGAAGCTCCAAAGGCTAAAGCTTATTATTATCATCATCATCATCATTAAAAATACAATACATCAATAAAAGTGATACCGGCACTCCACTGCCAAGTATTAGGCCAAGATGGCTTAAACATATGATGTATTAAAAAAATACATACTGACATTGCACTGTGAACTATCAAAACATGACTGTGCAAACATAAGATTCATCAATATAAGATATATCATGCATTCACACTCGGTCTTAACTATAGTGATAGAAGATAATATATATCTTGGTGGACAATAGTAGTTGACATATGGTTTTGACAATATATATCATGATTCATGGTGTACTATAGAGGTGGATGATAAATCACTGCTAGTGATTTTGTTACCGATAGTTTTTGTCACTTTTAATCCCTGTGACGTGATCTTAAAATTAGCAGTGACTAAGATATTAATGTAGTTAGCGATACACTCGTGGAGTGATGATAGCTGTGCACTCTAGTTTACTAAAGTTGTGACAATGATCATGACCATGTGACATATCTTTAGGCAATATAGTTTTGAAAATGTGGTCAGTTGCAGCTGCAGAGAGGGATGTCATAACTCATGCTATCATGTTTCAATAAACAATATTTGAGAAAGAGTTATTTCTGTGTGGTGACTCATATCTTCCGATATGTAATTTTCCTTACAATAATATCATGTAGTAAGTAGGAAGGTCAAGGTGTTTTATAAATTAATAAATATCAACAGTAAACACTATTTTTTTATTTTTACAAATTTAAAGTCAACCAAAGTCAATAATTATTTGTTTATATAAAGATGTAAATCCAGTATTAATAGACTTATATTTTGTATTCGTGAATAATTTAAAAAATATTATTTATTTAAAAAATAAGTTTTAGCTAGTTTGAACATAAAAACTATTTTAAATGATTACTATTTAGCCTAAAGCAGTTGCATTGAATATTACATATAATCTCTTGCTTTTAGAATACTTAGAAATAGGATTTTATACTTAAGCTATTTTCACAATCATTAAATACAATAAATAAAATCTTTTTGCAAAAAATAAACTATACATTTACCACACTTATCACAGTGCTTCCTATCTGATAATCAATCACATAATGAACATTGTCCTTATCAATTTTTTTGGGCTGTTGGGGTTGTTTAAGAAATAGAAGCATGTCACTGTTAGTTTTTTTTAAATTAATTTACCCATTTCCATGAGAAACATCCTTCTCTTTTAACGTGTGTTGCAACCCGATTTAGAATTCAGATGCATCCAATTAATGAAATCATTTAGGGTAACTACATTTAACATGTAGTAGAATAACATTGGTGACCTTGTCATTTGTTTTGTTGTGTACGTTCAAACCAACTTATCCATAGTGTCAACTCCTGACTTTGTTGCATTATAGTCAAATATTATAGCAGATTTAGCTCTCTCTTTATCTTCAATCTCAACTGACTAATATGTGATACTAAACAGTCACCACTTTACCTTCTTCTTTTTGGACAGTATGATACATTTTTTGCTGAATTACGAAATCCAAACAGAGATGAACCTTTGACATTTATAAACTCCAATGGTAAATCAAATTATTATTTTTTCTTATTGTTCTCAATAATGTAAGTAGTTCATTTTTAGACTCTTTTGCTAGAACTAAGACTCGTGAAGAAGTTGTCAGCAGCAATATTACTTCCACTTTTCTCCAAGCCCTTCACCCTAACCACTACCATTTTTTTATGCCCTGGTTCACCTCTCTAGGAGCATTAGTATCATTCCCTGTGTATACTTGAATGTGTCTAAAAATAATAAATATGATTTTTCAGTCACTTGTTGCCTAGAGTTTTATGCCATACTTTTCATGTTTTGATTGAATAAATTGACAGAATGGGCATCTTCCCCTGAAGGTAACCAACTACTCATTCACAGTTACGTTCTCATTTGGAATGTAAGCATCGTGTAATGTGTGTGCCTACATTTTGAATAGATTAAGTATTGGTGACAGTTTATCAAGTCTTTGATTTTGTTGTGATTCAGCTTTATCAAACCGTATACACTGTAATATTTGTGTGGATCGATTTCTGGCCTTGGACTTGTTGAAAGTTGGACGACCATCTCCTACACTCCACAAGTTGGTAGTATCCTCATTATGAGCTTTGAATACAGCAGGCAAGTATCAACAATCCAAATAAGTACATCAATTTGTCCACACCAACATAAACCCAAACTTCTCCATAAGAAATATCACCTTCTCTGTTAGTCTATTCCAGAATGTCTTCACAATACATGGCTTGGTAAAAAAATTTGAAGGGAGATTGTAGTGTTCATATTTCTGATGCTTAATTGTGTTGGAACTGGAGCAACACTGTTTGGTTGCTGACCTAGCATACATCTCTTTGTGGATTTGAGTAGGTACTTTAAGTTCTTTGATCTGCAAATTTATGAAAAGGTATATATGTAAATTAGATTTATATTATTTATTTACTTATTTTAAAACATAAAAAGTGTTTTTAAGTCCAATCATGTTCCATAAAAATGAAACATTGTTTATTTTTTGTAACCTCGCTGTTGTTCCATAAGTGTGGTTATGGAAATAATTATAAAATTACATTTAAACAATGGAAAATAACAGTTAAAAAAATTGTTTTTCTAGCAAAAATTTGTGACTGAATTGAAATTTTGGACTTGAGGGAAAACAATTGTGCATGACAAGAGACAAGTAAATGGTTTCTTAAATTTACCAACTTGAAAGTATTTTGTTGAGTTATTATAGATTTTGATGAATCATTAAAATTATAGTTATCTTCAGAGCTTTGATCTAAGTCTTCATCAACAAAATATACCTATCCTTCATCAGCTGAAGCTTCTTCACTCAATCATGAACTTCTACATAACTTTGAACACAACAAACAATGTTTTTTTTAATCTTTGTAATTTCTTCTACAGACAACATTCTCCTCACCTTTATAACCAAAACTTTTTTAAAATAACATTCTTTTGTAATAAATCTACTCTATAAATGACCTACTGTCTGCTATCTTTTGATAAACTTTGTAACTTGAAATTTATTTATAAATATCCACATGTTTAACTTAGTATATGAATTTAAAAAAAGATTGATTTATATTCAAAAAGTTATATTTGATCTGGGTTTAGTTTTAGGTCAAATGATATTGAGTGGAATAAATGGTAAATTCACTTTTGTTTTTATGAAATTTTTATTTGAAAATTAATAATTTTAAGACAGATGGAAAAATATACAAAGGTCATTGTTTTTCTCAGATTTTCTTAAAATACATTAAAGGTTAACAGGCCAAAAAATGTGCCTGGGGTCCCACTCGATTCCACGACACCCATCAGTAGGGTTAAGTGGGTGTATTTATATTTTATTACTCTAAAATAAGCTTCGTATTATCTAAAATTATCAATGTCTGAACTGACATAATATAAGAAAAATGTTTTGAGGAAATTATTTTACCAAGAAAGGTTTTATTCATTTAATTGTAACTTGTCATGAAACTATATAAAAAAGGCCTATTTTTTAATTTAATATTTTCCCCCAATTTCGCTAAATTGTCATGACAGGTTACATAATTGCTGCAATAATTATTTTTCTAAATTAATTTCTAGATTAATTTACTTTTTGAAACTTTAACTAGCCAAAACTTGAGTCATATGAAATGACTCATTCGGATATAATCCAAACCATATTAAAATACTCCAATTCCAAACACTCATGCAAAAATTATTTAAGCTTAAAAGTTTAGTTTTACTATAAGTTAATTAAATGAAATGTTTACATTTAATAAATTAACAAGTCACCTAATATTAATTATTGGTCTTGAAACATGACCTTTATAATGAATTATTCCAAAAATACATACAATTTATCAGGGTAATTGTAAACATTAAATTTCTCTGTTATTTAAAACAATATTTAATGCAGTTTTTAGGGTTTCCACTTGTAACCAAATATTTAGGAAAATATTATTTTTGTTCTGGTAGGCGTAGATTAGCTAAAATATATTTTTAAATTATAGATTATTTAATTATGTTAGAACTGTTTATTTTAAATTCACTTACACATGCATATTCACATACACACATGCACATACATGTAAACAATGCAAAAGCAAACACACTTTGATTCGTACCAAAAGCCCACAGTCCCAATCGTGTCGACAATCCTATCAGTCCTATCCTGATAATTTGGAAAGAAAGCATAACGCACCATACCCAGACCTAAAATTCCTTATAATTAGATATTTTACTTCTGTTTTTGGAGACATAACTATAACATTAATTTCTTTGTTTCAGCGTTTAGAACAACGCCACCGCTCTGAGTCGGAGTTGAGGCAAAGAATAGAGCAGTTAGAGAAACGCCAAACACAGGACGATGCGGTTCTTAATGTTGTGAATCGCTACTGGAACCAACTTAATGAGGACATAAGAGTATTGTTACAGCGCTTTGATGCAGAGACTGCAGATGAGTCTGAGAATAGAAGTGAGTTGGTCTAAATGAAGGAAAATATTAAATAATGATATAATAAACTAGAAAGTATAATGTTAACATCGTAAAAATTGATTGATATGAACTTTTTTACAAAACTGTGTAATACCTTGGTCTAAGAGGGGGATGTTATTATTTCCTCACTAGCCTACATAATGACTACATCCTTAATTTAATGTTCTCTGTTGACTTCAAATGATTATTTTAAACATGATAAAATTATTCTTTACACTAAATAATTTTGATCTAATTAACCACAATTTGTATTATGTAATATATATTTTTTCCTATACAAGATCTATTTATGGACATTCCAATGATTACAATGATTTGCAACCTGTCTGTTGATATTAATTGAAATTCGCTTTAATTACAATCTTGTATCGTATACTTGGCAGCATAACAGTCCTCTCAAGTTGGTAGATGGTTGTGATATCTGATAGCTTGTGATACTATTGTTTGCTCATATGTAGCTGATGATTTCCACATAACCATGACAGACTCAGCCTTAAGTTGTGAGGGAAGAATGACCCTGAGCACAGGACAAATCCTGATTAGCTCAGTGGTAGAGCATTGGTGCACTAAGCCAAAGATCCCGGGCTGTATTTCCTTGTTCAGATGTCATTTTTCAACTAATTTAAATTAATTAAAATATCTTGTTCTATGCAAGGTGTCTCCTAGTGAGATTCAAATGCACTTTCTAAACATATCATGTTCTTTGTCTCTATCCATTAGGGAGATTCAAGCGCACCGCCTTATACATCTCTTGTTCTATATCTGTGTACTTCTAGATGAGAATGAAGCCACCACCTCGTTCCTAATGCAATTGTCTACCTGGGACAAAGAAGAACTGGATGAGAAACTTGCGAATAGAGTACAGGTTTCTAAGAGGGCTGTGGCTAAGGTCATTCAGGCGTTCGATCGACTGATGCAGCGTAATGAGAAGATAACACTTGCACTCAAAGGGGAGCTGGACGGAGGTTATTGGACTCTTCTCCCGTCTTGTGATCAGTGTATGCCTGCCTTGTCTTGCTTTATTTTATTTATTTTATTTCACATTATGTTACTTTACTTTAGAGGGAAAGAGGACTTTGTTTAGTGTTTTGTCTTATTATCAGCAGAATAATGCATACTATGGAATGGTACAAACAGTGAATGGGACTCATGTACAGGGACAGATACATGCTATTGAACATTACTAAAAATGATACATACTATATTAATTTGAAAATAGGCCAAATTTTTTTACTAGAAATATCCTTTAGAAAACCTTAGTGTTGTCTATTATTTCAACTTTAGACAATAAGCGATAAATGATGTACCTTTGAGGACTATAATTATGTATCTAAATATATCTATATACATATATATATATATATATCTATATACACACATACATATATATATATACGTACATACATACATATATATATAGTTTATAATTGACGCAACAAATGGTGATCCTTAATACTAGGCTTCAAAAACACCATTTAAATATAGATGGATCTTGACACTCTAATAATAAAAAATCAATTTCAAGCCAATATGGATGATAGAATCAAATATTGGATGTGAACTCTCACCGAAAAGAGCTATATTATTATATATTTTTGCATCCATTCTCTATTTTCTGTGTTTGTCCTTTATGTTATTCCTTTCACAAGTTCCTATCTATGCGTCCTATCATTCTTTATAAAGTTCCAATTTCTCACTTATGTGTTTTTTAATTTCCTCTGTTAGGAAGTTGCACTGCACATTTTGCACTCCCTCCTGATTAGTTCTGATAAAATCAAACCTTTCTCAGGCCATGGGATGGTAAAGATCGATTTACTTCAAGAAGCAGCTACTATCTCTTTGTCCAATTGCAGCAATGTAAATTGTGAACTTTGTTCTTATTTTCACTGTAAGAGCCATATGGCCACCCTAAAGGACTAGAGAAGGTAGCATGCACATGAAAGTAGAAATACATTAATAACAGGGTTTTATTGAAAAGTCACTCAAGCATAGTACACTAAGATACATATGATTTGTTCATTAGATTTACGTCGTCCTAGCTTTTAAATATATTTGGAAGGAGAGTATTGAAAGTTAATAAGTGAATAGAAAATACATAACAGACTGAAAACATATCTGGTATAGAGAGTCGAGTAAGCACAGGCCAATGAGATAACAGTTATAGAATTGGATTAATTTCTGTGCGAGGTCAGCATCTAGGTATCCAATAATTTACAAGTATACTATGACTATCACTCATCTGCATCGAACTCCCTAACAACTAGCCCACACTCACAGCTTAAAAGATATATAGTCGGTACTCTAATACATTTGATCATTAACTCATTCTGTTTATGCTTACTTAGACTCATAAATAGGCATGGAACTCTGTCATTAAATGTCTAAGTAATTAAGTCCCCTTTTTATGGCGACATATACAGAGTTAACGTCAAAGTCACTATGGGAAGGAGCCTACCTTGTCCCTCTAGACTGGAGATAATCAGCCCCAATTAGGGCATCACTCTTACAGCCTTGGATGAGAGTATCCATGCTCACAATCAAAACTTAACATAAAGGTGGACCTAAGTAGCTCACAATAACAAACGCGCTACACATAAGGAGGCCGTCTACTGGGCATCAAATATAAGATAGCCTTTGAGTTAAAAAAGCCACGCATGGACAGGCCATGCTACATATAGTCAAATTGAGAAAACCAATACATTAGAATACAGGAGAACATTACGAAGGCCAACAGACCCAATTAGGTCATCAAAAACTAACAACCACTCCTAGCTAGGGAGTGGTGAAGTTCCTCTCACAATAAAGAGAGAATAGTTACATAACAAATCTAACGCTAATTAACTAGTTAGTCTTATTAACAGTTGTTATGAAGCATATGTAGCGCCAACATTACATTTTCTTGAGGCAGTTAATGACTGCATTTGAATTAGATGACGCTTATTAGCGGTGATCCAGGAACACACTCACATTGATATCTAGGTCAATGGGAGTCCAAACTCCATGGCAATTCATGATATGTAGCAGATATCTTGAACAGTGAGAAGATCACATAATTGTGCGAGCTAATATCCATTAGCTAGGCACACTGTTTCTATCCACCTTTCCTCTACCTTCTTCCAAATATAATACAATTACCTTATAAAGCAAAAAAAAGTTTTCCTTATAACGATATAATAATAAAGAAAGTATAATTTAAAGGAAATGGATTCACATTTGCATGTGATGAGAGGGGAAAATTCTCATAAAAAAATATAACTTTTCTTGGCCCAAGCCTGGATTAAAATCCATACCTCCCCATCACCAAAACACCAAATTAGACGAGCATGTCATTTAACCTCGCATGCTATCTGATACCTGTTTTAATTATTGTGATTAAGATCTCGTGAAAGAGTATCATTAAGCTCAGTGGGTATTTGGTAAGTTATAGTAACAGTGTCACTCATGCATCCACAAGACTTACAGTAAACTAAGGTCCAATTTCATAATCAGACTCAGTACGCCTCAAGAGTGGTGTTATAATAAATGCAGGACAACATCTACCTGAAAAAGAATGGAATGGGCATGTTTCATATGGATAACTGGCCTATTCCATTCTAGTTTAGGTAGGTGTTGTCTTGTATTTATTTAATGTAGCAATGCACTTGAGGCAGACCAAGTCTTGACTATGAAACTGAACCTGTCAGTAACCAGTAACTTACAGGGTTACCTTTAAGCTCTTACATTTCAAATGGAATATTTAAATTTTCTATTATTTTACATAATTGTTACAAAACATAGTGGCAAATAAAGGTTAGAAATAGGCCAGAGAAGAAGTCACCCCGGCGATTTAGTACAACATGTCTTGTGTACTAGAATGACTGACCATATGACCACCAAGGTGGGTAACATATTGATGAATTTTAATTTCGAGTTTAATTTTTTTTTTTTTAAATATTACCTATTATAATATTTATATTAGAAATGTTCAGTAATTTAAAATAATTGACAGTTATTGTATTGAATGTGTGTTAAAATATATTTATTTAAAGGATTTTCTCATTTTTAACAAAATAAAACTTTTACCAAGTGAGCAACTAAAATTTGTTATCAATATAATATAACAGCTAAATCAACTCAAGGTATGTTAATTTTATTATGTTAATGTTAATTGTGCTACCACTGAAGTTTATTAAAGAAGTTAATGTTTTTGCAACTATAGAGCAGCAAAACTAACAAACAATATTATATAACTAAACTTCTCTTGGAAAAAAATATATATTTTAATATGAAAAGCTGAAGCTTAGTATCTCACACAGGCCTAATTTTTATACATATACATTAAATGTCTAGAACTAAACTTTGAAAAAACAAGATTAATAAATTGAAACATATATTTATAATGCATCTTCGAGACTTATTATCTAATAATTTAATGTGTTCTTTAAGAATGGGGTTAACCAAGATTGAATTTTCTTATAAGATATAACAAAGAAAAAAAATCGGCATCAAACAGCTGTATTTATAAGCTCTAACATTAAGGGTGCTACATTGGCAGGTAGAAATACCTTGTTGCTTTTTGGGAGTAAAAAAAATATTTCACCTCTTCTCTTTACTTCTCTTTCTTCCTCTGAGTTTGTAACAGATTAGTGAAATAGGAAGGACGAAAAACTTGTCAATCAAGGCCGGGATGATTCATTCACCAGTAAAAGCGACAGCTTTGCCACTCTTTTGGCTTATATTTCACAACAGCCCACTGGCTTGATAAACAATCAATCTACTTCCAAATTTAGACAGTGATCCAGTTGTTTAAAAGAAATAAGAACATTACTATTTCAAGTTGCTAATAATGTTTCTCTTGTGATTCACATTCCTGTACATAAAATAATTAAGTATTTATATTATTATTATTATTATTATCATCGCGTCTTACTACCCGTTCGGGTTATACGCACTTACGCTAAGGTGTAATGGTAGGGTGATTGTGAGATGAAATGAATTAATTATTAATTTTAGAAAATCATCCTGCATGTTTTGAGACCAATATTTTTCCAAAAATATTTCCCTGGCCTGTTCGTATGTCTCCCATTTACTCTCTATACTATCTGCCCAAGATTTTGCCTCATTTTCCAGACATGATAAAAATATCTCTATTTTGACTTTTTCATTAATTTTTTCTCCTTTAAATACTCTTTCTACTTTGTTTATGTACTGTACTGCTGAAATATTTCCTCTCTTTCCTTTAAATTTTGCAATAAGTGCTAATGACATTTCTCTTAGTCCTTTAGCAAATAGGTTGGTAGTATTGTGTAAATTACCAACTTCTCCAAGATTAATTTGTGTTTCAACCACAAAATCAGTAAATTTTTTATCTAATGTCTCTACCGCCTTATTAACGATCCCATCTATCTATTCTTTAATTAAAATTTTATTCGTGTCTTGCTGAGAACCAAGTACTGATTTTACCTAACTTATTTCTTTTTCAAGGTTGTGTTGGACTACCTTAACATTAATTTTTGTGTGTTCTACCTGAAGGTCTAGACTCCCAACTTTAATTTCTACTTCCTTTAACCCTTTAATTGATTCTTGTTCTATTGTTATCTATTTTATTTTTACTAGCCGAAATCTGTTCTATTAATTTGAATTGTCCCTTCCTTAAATTTTCTTGCTTTTCAACCAAAGCCTTCTTCACATATTCTCCTTATAGTACTTTATCTACCTTATTTAACTGTACTGCTAAGTTTTGATAAACCGTCTCTAATTGGTCAATTTTTTGCTCTAAATAACCAAATCTCTGCTCACAAACCTCCTTACTTAATTATATTTTAGCACTTAGTTCTTTATTGATTTTTTCAAGTTAAGTTTAATTTGCATCAATTTTCTGATTAATTGCTCGGGTATTTGCATATATTATTTGATTAATTTCTTGTCTACTTATATCTATTTCCTGTTTAGTTGCATCTATTTTTTCTTGTTTAGTTTCCTGGCTACTTTTTTTTATTTCCTGATTAATTTCTTGTAACATTTTCTGATTACTTTCTTGTAACATATTCATAAGTTGATTTAAATCTCCTACAGGTTGCCCTATTTTTTGTTCCCTATTCTTTTCTCGCCCTTTCTCATCCACTATAACATTTCTTTGTGTATCTTTTTCTGCCCTATCTTTACTATCTCCCTCTGCAAATGACTCTTCATTGTCCTGCTCACTTTCTTTGTCCATGCTCAATTTCTCTGTCATGCTCACTTTCTCTTTCCTCCTCATCTAATTTTTCTAGATCTAACTGATGCTTAGGTTTATTTTCATATTCTACCTCATCAGAGCAGCTACTAGCATCACTATTATCATTTGAATCTGACATTTTCCCTTCCAAAATTTACTAAAATTAATGATTATAAAATATTAAAACAAAGTTATTTAAATCTAATTAATTAAATTAAAAAATAATATAAATTTATCTAAGGCTTAATCTGACTAATTTGATGTCTTCGGTCAGCTTGTTCCGCCTCAGTACGATGTCGTCGTTGGTGTGCCTTGTAGTGTGCCGTGTGTGGAACGTCTGTTTCACCTCGGTTCTTGGATGGATGTAAGTCGTCGGTGTGCCTTGTAGTGTACTGTGCGTGGAACGTCTGTTTCATCTCGGTTCTCAGATGGATGTTCGTCGGCGGTGTGCCTTGTAGTGTGCCGTGTGTCTTTCATTCGGTGGAGTCTCTTTCTTGTCTCGAGGATCCGAGGATCCGCATCGTGATTGGGCACCAATTTTAACACTATGGAATCAATCGCCCCTCTTTGGGCATCGATTGAAACACTACGGATTAAGTCCCTGTTATAATAATGCTGTGATGATGTTTAGGTTGTCTATAGTTCCGTGATCAAGCGCCTATCATCACTGTACGAAAAAGATACCGGTTAATCAGCTGTCTATAGCTCCGTGGTCGAGCACTAATTAGAACGGTATAATAGATAAATGTAAGAAAGAGAACTGTTGATGGCTGTTTATTCACACATGGTTTATTTAAATGACACCTGTTAATTACTTATACATATTCCAATTAAATGTTTTATATCACTGCACACTTGTGATATTAATGTAAGTTATTTTATACTGTGTTAGACTGTGACTGCCAGTGTGTGGGCGGGAGATCTTGGTGCAGATGTTTGGATCCCGGAGATGCCTTAAACATACGCACAACGGTTTAAATATGACATACTCTTTGCCTTTTTCTCCCCTCGTCAACAGTGTGAAAACCAACTAATAGAAAGAGTCCTGGCGACAGGTGTTGTGAAGGCTAGCTTCTTATTGGTATAGAGAAATGGCGTCTTTTGACAAATACTGCGGAGTTTTTCCTTTTAACAGGAAATAGCGCAGTTCTTTTAACAGGAAAGATGGTATAAAAATATATTTTAAAGGTGTAATCCTTTTCACATTATTTCTGTGAAACACGTGTTTCTTCATGGATGAATCTTAAAAGGATACTCTATATTATATTACTTTAAATAAAAATTACCTTCATCCATGACTTTTTACATATTTTAGAGTTAATTAAACTAATATCATTACAAATGCCACAAATAAATACAAGTTCAGCAACTACTGTTTGTCAGCTTCACCATACATTTGTGAAAACAACAATAAACTTAGAGTGTATGCTCATAAAAGAGGGGGGCAAAGATTATTTATTTCCTTTCCCCCCCCCCCTTTCCTTCCAAGGCGAGGGTCGAGGTAGCTACCTACTTCAAGGCGAAAAATAATAGTAAGAGCTTAATTATAGAACCAATAAAACAATCCCTCATTTTCTTAAAATTTACTGCTGGGGCCATATCAAAATATGACTTTATTGGTTAGAGGAACACAAGATCTAGGTGTCAGCCCTATTACTTAAATCTCAGAAGTATAACTTTTTGCATAAAGTTTCATAGAATTTCTTTAAAAAAATCTTGAACTAAAATTTAATTTTTTTAAACTGGTTAGAGACCTGTTGATAACTTTCACCAACATTTTGTTGAAAACGGCATTTAAAAATATCCAACCACTTCTTAAATAAAGCGGGATTTCTAAATGTCTGCAACTCTCACTGCTCTCCCCATGTAGCACATGAATATCTATTAAACACACTACAAGTAGCACCAGTGGTGTTGGACTCATATTGCACTTGATCACTATTGATGGGAGGTAAGGATGCCCTATCAAAATACTAAACAAAACTATCATGTTCAAAATAATTGATATACTAAGTTTGGTGTTTTTCTAGAATTAGATGAACAATTCTTTCCAAGAAGAACAACTATTCATGAAATAAGGGAATAAATTGGTAAAACATATTAACCCATAAATATAAAGAGGTCTATGTAGTAGCATCTAAGCTGTCAAGAATGTTTTGGACTTTTTCACATGTGTGGTTTGTATGCACTTTATTTAGGTTAATGTGCAAATCTAACTTTTTCTTGAACTTATGAAAGGTCACACATCAACTTCTCCAGTCAAAATGTGTGTTTAAACTTTAACAAGTCCTGATTTTTAATTGATCACTGCAGGCATAGATTTGGCTTCATCCATTTTGTTTCTATTATCGCGTCTTTTTCCTACCTATGCAGGTTATGAGTATCCATCAACTTGATGTTCCTAATCTTTTACTTTCATTTCAAAAGAAAGTCCTCACCATTTTATACCTTTAAGTTAACCCTTTATAAATAAAACCTCATAAAGGAGGCTTTGAACTTCTGAACCCACACTGCTGAGACAACAACTGTTACAAGGCACTTCTTTGGCGTTAGGATTTGATAAATACACAAAACAGCTGGCTTACCATCTGAAGCCTTGACTTTTATAGCTCTTAATAATAAACTTTAAGACATTTAACACAAATTTCTTAATTATTTTCAAGTAATGATTTTATGCCAAACCTTCAATTAATGATTTATTTCATCAACATTAGAATGGTATTGTGGCAGTATAAGTAAATCTATATAATTTCCAATTAAATATCTGGAAAATACTTTTACATAATGGTGTGTTTGTAATCAAAACATATACATCACTTTTTGCAAAGGATACATTAAATCCTGCCAAATTCAAATCACCTACGGTTTGAATGAGATAATCTGTGTTATTAAGATTCAGCAGAAAAAAAGTCTTTGTTCTTTATGAGTTGCTCTGCTCCACTGCAGTTGATGGTAATAAATTATACCTTTTATATACCTGAAATGGTTCATTTCACTGAAAAATATGAGCTATAGATATTAAAAACTTTTTTGACAAAAATGAGGAATTTTATGTGCAAAAAACTACTTAAATATGCATACATGACTACATTAAAAATTCTAAATATACACTTAATATAATAAAATATGCACCTAAAAGTTATCAATATATATTGACAAATGATAGTGTTTGTATATTCAGCATAATATAATTAATCGCATCACACTAAAACGGTTGTAAAGATAAACTATCTATACATGCCACTACAACAAAAATTATCACTTTGTCCATCATTATACAATATATATTATTATTACAATAAATACAAACTCTTCTTCATGAAGAAGTTGTCTCTCATTGGTTTGATATTAGATAGTTCAACCTTTTAACCTTTGTTTCACTAAAATTGTATTATTGCATTAACTATGATTTGACTATGTTGAATGGTTGTGCATTCAAGATTTCTTCATATGCTGCAATTGTGTTTCGTGACAACCATGTTTTTATTGCACACTGGGAGGATGCACATATATAGTAAATTTTTCTTTCAATCATTTATAATGAAACATTCACTAACATTGATCATAGTTGAATAAAACCTGAACTGCCGCCATCATAAACATCATTCAAACTTTTACCTTTGAATTATGAGAATAATAAGCCTTAGGGCTGATACCTATCATGCATGTATGTTCATCCTTTCTGCTTCCAAACATCAATTAAGTAAGAAATGCTTTTGTTATGTCTTGACACTCATAAAAAAAAACTCGATTTTTTCCCCACTTTCCCACTATATTTTTTTATAATTCATTTTTTTTACATTTAAGTGATTAGTAATGTTTTACAGTCAAGGTATATATTTTACATAGTGTTTTCTTTTGTATAAAACTCATGCATTAGACACAGAATTAGACATTGATTAAAATCAATTTTTTTTTGTAAAACTGCACTTATCAGATTTTCTAATTATTACTTGTAAACTCCTTAAATCTATGCCAGTAACTTTAACAACCTGCCTTAAGTCGCTTATCTATAATAACAACTTATAGACTTGAGCTTCTCATGCCATTGCTACATGATTGAAACGACTCAACAAGTTTGATCAATTATCACTTTAATTATAAGTTTATAATCACCTACTCTACTATAATATACTCTTAATAATGCAATACTACTTTGGAACACTTAATACTTACACTTATAAAACTGATCACTTAAAAATTACTATTTTACTTTTAATCCCAATTCTCTTTTTGAAAAGTTCCATTTTATTCAATATCATAAGAACTGATTGGTTGTTTTGATAATATGTTTTTTGGATAACATAAAATTGCTGTGACCGACTTTTATTTAAAGACTTTTTTTATATAATTTTGAGCATGCACTAATATTAAAGACAGTCATTTTGTTGTATCTCAGAACATACTTCATTTTAAGACTTCAATTTTTATCACTTGTAACTATTAGTTTGCTTCAATTAGCATCTGTTAATTTGTGACTATTCTGAATAAACTTCCAATAAATACTGCCACTTTGTTGTGCCTATGAGCACTTCAACAAAAATACTAAACTAATAGCAAACTTTGGTTAAAGATTGGTATTTTGTTGTACCTGTGACTATTTTTTGGTCTGATTATCATTTGTTCCACCTGTGATTATTAAAGATTTACTAACTTGTTTTATTTGTAAATATTTGTTATTCTAGATGAAGCTCCAAATTTGGATGAAACTATTCGGCAAACCAATATTGAAGTCCAGGCAGAAAATAGAAATCTCCAAGCACTCAATACCACATTGCATGAGAAATATCATACAATATCTTTAAAGGTAGATTTTTAATAATACCTTAAATTGACGTTTTTTACATAAACATGAATGAGAATGTTAATGGCTTGTTTAAACTTAAAATAGTTGTATTTTATGAATAACTAGTATTTTACCTCTTACAGTTAGTCAAGTGAAACATGGATTATTTGAACATTTTATTTAGTTGTTGAGAAGCTATTTATACTGCTCTTATATTTTCATTGCAATATAAACAATACTACAGTAGCCCCATGGCTTCTTTGGTGCTGACTGACAGCTCACAGATGACTTCTGACAGTCAACATTTAGGTCTATACCTAAATTTTGACTGTCAGAAGTGACAGATGCTAAACACATCTTTTTTGCAGATCATATGGTTCGGCGTAGGGATACGTAATTTGGTCTGGTAACTTTTTAAAATTGTCAACTGTCAGCTGTGAGCTGTCAGTCAGCACCAAAGAAGCCATGCATATTAAATATTTAAATTGTTTATTAGGGAAACCTCAATAAACTTCAATACACATGTTGTGGTTATTATAACTACAATAATGTTGAGGAAGGTCCCCAACAATATTTATTTTAGAACAAAAGCTTATTAGTCAAGAATACAAATGATCTTCCAACTTTTTTTTAACCTAATTATTCAAAACTTGTGGTGACCCCCTTAACTCTCTCTCTCTCTCTGAATCATTGAATTAGTCGGCCTTAAGGAAAGTAAGGTTTGTGACAGTCAACCTAATAATATTTGAGAAAATTGCCGAAAAATAGATTTTTGTCTTTTTTTTAATGTGGTCGGCATGGCTGACACTGAAATTTAAATCAAAATCATTGGATACACATTTTTGTTTTCATTTGCTTTAATCCTTACTGCCAACTGACAATTTTCCAAAATCCATGTGCTAACCCTTACCTTTTTTAAGTGGGCACACTATTTGTGGTACTGGCTTATTAAATCCATTATAGTGGCTGACCAGGTTTACTCTTGTTCTAAACTTTCTAATAACTACAATTATTTTAGATCTATATTATAAAAATCTCAATAATATACTTAATCGCCAAAATAAATGAGAGTAAGCTCTAGTCGGCTCTTACATGTACATTCTATTTGCACTGAAAGGTAACAGCCTCTCATTCACATAATACACTATGGCTCTATCTTAAATGGTACCCCATAGTGGAAACATGCAAGGTAAGTTTGTTATCTTTCAATGTAAATGGAGTATACAATAACTTATTTCATATTTATAGCTGGCTAAATATCTTAATATTGGTTTAATACATAACTTAATACTTTAATAAGTAGTAGGGATAGATGGGAATGACATTTTTACATCAGGACGGGAAATGAGTAGAAATATCAGGATAGGGACGGTAAGGGGAAATTATAAAAATGATGCTTTAGAATAATTCTATATTAAAATTATTAAAAAAAATAATAATATGGTAATTCTGGTAAAATCTTTGACATTATTAAATATAATACAAATTATATATTATAAAAAAATATATAGATAGGGGTGTGCGAATAGCATTTTTATTGAAAAAAATCACAACATTTTGAACAAATATTGAATAATACAAATCAAATAGTTATTTTTAATACATTATTTTTATTAGTTAATCTCTTTTCAAAATGGTGTTTCATATTTAACTATTGGAAGAGTGCAAAAAAAAACAACAATTTGTATACCCTTCTTAAAGGTCCTCTAGGTTTGAAACCTCTTAAAGACTATCTAGGTTTGAAACATCTTAAATATCTTTTAGTTCTAAAACCCCTTGAAGGTTATCTAGATTTGAAACCCCTTAAATGTTCTCTAGGTTTGAAACACTTTAAATGTTTTAGGTCTAAAACCCTTTAGAGATTATCTAGATTTTAAACCCCTTATATATTATTTAGATATGACACCCCTTAAATGCTCTCTAAGTTTGAAACTCTTTAAATCTTTTAGGTCTAAAACCTTTTAAAGATTATCTAGGTTTTAAAACCTTAAATGTTCCCTAAGTTTGTTACTCTTAAATTATTCTCTATTTTTGAAACCCCTTGAAACCTTTCTCTATTTAAAGTCCCTTTAGTGTCTTCTAGAATGGAGCCTTCAAAGATTATTTAACAACCCTGTAATTTATACACCTTGTTTGGTTGCTAACAACAAACAGGCTGATGCTAAGATGGTAGAGTATAATATATCTCTGTATTTCTTTAAATCTTTCAATCTCTCTCCTTGCTGAACATAACAAATAACTAATGATAGACAGAGTACATTGATTCATGAGCTTCCAAACTTGTTTGTCTCACCAAAGGCAGTAAAATACCCCCCTTCTACCTCCAAGTTTGCTACAGAACAAAGAAGATGACTGTCTCCAATAAAAATTGAGCCAGTAGTACCTGCTGGCACTATAAGCGGGGTTTATTTTCTTCCCAAACCCATGCTTGGAAAGGGTCTTTGATGCCCAACTGACTCGAGATTGGATGAATTCCCGACATTTTCCCTAGGGTTCAGGATCCCTCTCTCTCAACACTAGGCAGTCTAGTAGCTTTATGATAATATAATTTTCTACGTAAGTAGAGCAGTTTAATCCAATACTTTTGTGTATCTTGCAGGGCTACCATGCATATGGAAACTGGTAAAAAACTAGGTTTTTTGTGTATGTGTAGAAAAAACTGGAAATTTGCAAAATTTAGTATAAATACTGGAATATTTGCTGATTTGGGACATTTAATTGAAAGCTTAACATATTAGGTCGTTGGATGGATGAAAAATTGAACTGAAGAATTAAGTATGCTGATTCAAACATTTCTTATAAATTTAACAAGGGTTGTGAAGCAACAGAATATGTATTTACCCATCAATCTTAAACCATGTAATTTTAAACATAGGTTGCATCACAATTTAGCCGGTTTGATTAAAAATGAAATTTTATTACCCTTTTCTTAAATCTAAGCTTCCTGTAAAAATGGGAATTATTTCTGGAAAACATAAAAAACACAAATTTGGTAGCAAGAAATTAGTGACAACCCTGCCTTGGGATGTTACTAAATAAATTGCATGCGAACCTGATTGCCAACATGTATGAACAGGTTCATATTTTGGTTTATTTTTTTCTAGATGGCAGAGTGCCAAGACAAACTTACAGGTAAGGAAACGGAAGCGGCCGAATTGAGGAACCAGATTGATGATATGCAATATGAGCTACTTAAGGTTCAATCCCGTAACGACAAACTGGAGAATCATTTGGCTGAGGCATATGAAAAGCTGAAGACTTTTGAGCAGATCCATGGAGAGGACAAGGGTACAGTCAAGCCTGTTGTCACCAGCGGTGTCTCGCAGAAAAAGGTTACTGAAGAACCAAGTTATTTTTCAATTGATAGTTTATTTGAGTTTATGAAACAATTGCTTTTTATTTTTAGACACTAAAAAGAAATTGCTGTGTTTATAAATTCTTAAATATATAGTATAGTAAGCATTGGAGGAGTGTAAGCTTTCTTTTGGGTGGGGCCAGATTAAAATTTACCTGTAATGATTATTTTTTCACCACATGTTAACATATTTAATTAAATTGATTTAAGTCTTCCTAATTTTTAAAAATCACTAGAATTACAAAATCACTAAACAATTTTACAAACATATAATATAAAAGGATACAGGTTTTGAAATAAACTTACCGAGGGATGGAATTATTTGTACAACAGTTGGGCGCGTGTCTCTCTTAATGCCAGTTCATGAACATCACAGTATTTTAAGACATCTATTAATCTGACTTTTATATTATGTCTATAATAATCACAACTGGTGAATGTGAGGAATGCCAGGCCGCCATTGTGGATCGGATTCCACGTTAAACTATAGGTCCTCCATTTCATCTCACAATCACCCTATCATTACACAATAGCGTAAGTGTGTATAACCCGAACGGGTAGTAAGTAAGTAAGTAAGTAAGTAAGTAAGTAAGTAAGTAAGTAAGTAAGTAAGTAAGTAAGTAATAATAATAATAATAATAATAATAAATAAAAAATTAATAATAATAATAATGTTTAAAATATTGTTTAGAGTTGGATAAAAAGAAATTATTTAAAAAAATGAGAGAGTATGAGAAAACTTAAGTTTACGTTATTTTAAATGTAATATATAACAGGTAACTAAAGATCTTTACATTTATAACAAAACTGTGATCTTTTACAAGTGTTGGCAACCCAAAACCTAAACATATGATTTTCGAACTGTCATCCACATAAAAACCTTCCGTGAACAGAATATATGTTCAGACACTACTTACTTCACTCATTATTGCAATAAACTTTCTTCAACTTTTTAGGAAAATGGGTATTCTCAACTCTTTCTTATTCATACTCAAATCTCCAGAGCCATCTCAAATGACTCAACAAATCACAGACACATTTTGATGACATCTCTTTCACCATCAAATAGCATTCGGGACTGCAAAGAATCAACACTATCCCTAAGAATGGCTACAACTTTCTAATTTCTTCCACTCAAACACAAATCCTCAGCTCTCCCCCAAGAATATCTTTCAAACAATCACCTTTCACAACCTTCTAGTACACAAACAACAAAAGTTTTACATGAAACAACGCTGCAACCCCTGCAAGATCCACCCACCCAACAAGATCTTCAATAGTAAGAACATGAAGAAGCATAATACATTGAAATCCCAACAGGACCTTTGAGAATATGCATAAACAATCATTGGTTTGATACTAACAACAAAAATTTAGATAAACCAGTTCCTTCCTATGCTAATACCCACAATAAGGATTTTTGACTCCTGCTACACCACCAGAGTACTCAGAGCATTTCTTACAGCCACTTGTAATAACTCTGAACTCATGCAATGGGAACTTGCACATTAATGGGTAACCAAATACAGATTACTCCTTGGTTTATTTCAAGAATAGTCTTTGTTAGTCTTATAGATATTTTAGTTATTAATTTTTCAGCAAGCTATCTATCTATTCAAGCCTCCATTTTGTTGCACCAATTTGGCAACCTGGCAAGTTTTCAATTATATTTTCAACTAGCAATTCTGTACGGCGTTGCCCTTGACCCTTCAAAAATTTGTTATAAAAAGCTAATTACAAATTTAAAAATCTGGCTTCAAGGTGCATTCCCTTCTGTCCACCAATGTTAAAAATTTCATATCCCTGCATGCCGTAGATTTGGCTGGGCATCACACACAAACAAACACACACAGACATACACTTCCTTTTATTACTATGGATTCTTCAAGAAGCATATAGGTCCAACTGTGAAGAAGTGGGAAGTGTAAAAGTGTAAGAAGAAATGAAGATAGAAGTGTGTCAGTTCCTATCTAGGCCTAAGCTAACTTTCCTTTCAGGTTGGCTTCCTTCACTATCACTTACTTTATATTATTGTACACTGTTCATATACTGTCTTATTATACATTTCCAAGTCATTAGGTCAAAATCCATTTTATCAAATATGTAGTAGGTGTGTAAAATAAAATTA
This sequence comes from Timema douglasi, assembly GCA_901482245.1. Taxonomy (NCBI): domain Eukaryota; kingdom Metazoa; phylum Arthropoda; class Insecta; order Phasmatodea; family Timematidae; genus Timema; species Timema douglasi. The sequence goes on from CABEEJ010003690.1 coordinate 66,946, forward strand.
GCATATTATTATAATTGGTGAAATAAGATGTTTAATACTTCATGTATCATTTTAGAGAAAATTATCCAGTTTACGTTATAAAACAATCTATGAATGTTGTTAAAAGGGAAACAAAGAAATATATATCAGTATTAAGTTAACTAACCCTGACTACCCTTGGCTTTTTTAAGTTTTAAGAAAATCTCTTTTATCATACAAGTTGAACAGGAAAATATTGTGACAACAAAATTTCAAACTTGCTGTCATTTGTTTTGTGTTTACAGGTGGAAGATCTCCAAAAGGAACTCGAGGAGCAGAGAGAACTGTCCAACAACAGACTCCAGGAGCTAGACAAGTTGCACCAACAACACCGAGACGCTCTCAAGGAGGTGGAAAAACTTAAGATGGACGTGAGTTTACTCTGTGACTTAACATTGAAACAGCTATGTTGGTTTGTCAATCTTTCATTCCAACCCAATACCTAAGTTACTAGGTATATACATTAGCATGCAAACAACCATAAAATCAACCCACCAACACTATACAAAATAACAACAGTTAGCAAAATAATAACTCTCACATGAAACAACCACGGCCACAAATAAGAACAATGCAAAATAGTTAATATTTGAATCAACCAATAATTAATTGGCAACACAATAAAACACCCAAATGAACGCCTACTCTAATTTAAAAAAACTTATCCATACAATTATGTACAGATTACCAGATCTATGTAAAGAAACATCCAGATAAATAGCTGCACCTGAAAAAACAACCAATCCCAACTAAACTAGTGCCGGCTACATGCAAATAAATGAAACATTTATACAGGGATGCTGAATATGTCCAAACAAGCAAATGAGGTTCGGGGGAAATTAAAGCAGTCCTGGGGAAATTTAAGGCAGGTAAAAGTCCAACGATTTTGTTGATGTTTTTAGTACATTCTGGTTCGGATATAGTAGTTTGATTTGTATGAAAAACTAAGGCCCATGACACTTAACACCCGATACTATCAGTATTTGCCATAGTGAGGCAGTGTCGGTGTAAGCACAAAGAGTTGTGGTGTCCAGGGGCTAAGATAATGTGTCATTGTTCTAGATAAGTCAGAGGTTGAGATAACGGGCAAAGGAAAAATCTAATAATTCAACCTGATTAATGGTGTGATTGACTGATGAGTCATCAATCACCTACCCTACCACGGGTGTTTTTAGCTATTGTGGGCAGGCGGTGAAGAAGAGTAGGTAAGGGTGAGCAATGTTTTATTTTAATTTGAATTCATTCACCCGTTATATCGCGACCTAGTTACATTGTGATGTACGCGCAGTTTATTTAAACTTGTGACATGCCTGTAATAATTGTGTAGCCATAAAATTGTTGTTTTTAGTGGATCTATTAAGGTTTGTACATTGTACAATAGATACATTTTTATAAAATAATAAATGGGTTAGTGAAAAAAAGTTTATTATGTCTACTTTTAAGAGCAAACAAGACCTCAACTGTGTTTATTGTGAATGGTGTGGCATACATGATAAATTTGGATATCACGTATCTAATAAACATCCCCGAGAAAAACATAGGAGTAAGGATCAAGGGAGTATTGCAAGTTTTGTAAAACATAAATTACATGATCAGGAAAAACTCAGTCGTAAATAGCGATAGTATTTCCCCTAGTGTGGTTGTTAGTGAAAGACCTTGCAGTATTGGCAAGTCTACGAAAAAACAAAAAGTCTATGAAAATCAACAATTAAACCAAGGCCTCTCGGAATTACACTCCATTGCCTCTTACTCTCAAGATGTAAAATTAAATGTTGGTACCGGTAAGCCTACTGGTATCACTGAACAATTGATAATAATATGTAATGCACACAAGGAAATGAGAAGGTAGCCATTTCTGGAAGACAAATAATTTTTTTATAAGGTAGGTATTATAAAAATAACTATGATTAAAAGTATATTTAAATTGGAATTTTCCAAACTATGTAGTAGGTAATAATCCTTATGCCCTTCAGCCTCTATAAAATATTCAATGTTTTATTTTGAGTGTTATGGTTTACGGGGAATTTTTTTATGAAAATATTAAGTTCTGGGGAAATATTGGATCTCTGAACATATTCTGCACCCTGCATTTATAATCATTACGCTTAGGATAGTTATGGATTTGCATATGTAAATGCATATTTTATACATTTTTGGTAATAAATGCATATTTTAATTGTTCTGAATAAATATATATATATATGCAGAATTTGTCTATTTAAGTGCATATTTATACAATTTTTTGTTATAAAGTACACATTCACATCCTTAGGCAGTCTGGGAATTTCCAGAAATAGTTTTTAAAGTACATCTCAGAATATTAATGGAGTAATAAATAATATGCAGCCATAAACCCATTGGGAGGCAACACCTTTACAATAGGTAATTAAAATAATAGTGCCTGGAATATTTTACCTTCAAAGCAAGGGCCGACCGCAGGTAAATTTTAAAATATCTTTATTTCTTACCTTTCTGATTTTCCCATATATTTGTATTTTATTCAAGGCAGTGTAGGAACTAAAGTTTACTCAAAACTGTCCCTTTAACAAGTAAATTTCGGTCTAGGGGTAAGGTGTTAGACTTCTGTGCTGGCGGCCGGGGTTTAATCTTCGGTCATCGCACAGATTTATCTGATTACCAAACCCTTCCTTCACCTCTGACAAGACATCTTGTGAATGTGGGGAATGCCAGGCCTCCACCGTGGTTCGGATTCCACGTTAAACTGTAGGTCCTCCATTTCATCTCACAATCACCCTACCATTACACNCACAATCACCTTACCATTACACATTAGCGTAAGTGCATATAACCCGAACGAGTAGTAAGACGCGGTGCTAATAATAATAATAATAACAAGTAAATTTCAACTCTTCAATGGTTTATGGTTGGGTATTATTTAGGGTTAGGTAAAAACCAGAATACTTGGAAATGCAAAGAGGATTACCAGGGCTTGAGTGGTCCTGTTCCATTACTGGGAAAACCTGCAGAATGTTGAAAATTTAACAATCCATCAACAACAGTTGTCCACTAGTTCCAATAGTGTTAACATCTTCAAGATGCTGAAAGAAAAAATGAGCTATTTTAGATCAGTTTGTGAATAACTATGATGATTTCACAACAGATGGCCATCTGTTATTTTGTAAATACTGCCAAGTTTCTGTTGTGTCAACCAAAAAGTTTAGAGTCACTCATAATCTCCAAACCGGAAAACATGCAAGTAATACGAATTGAAAAAGGGAGGATAACCAACTACAAGTGTTAATTTCTGATTCTACTGATTTACCAAGGCCTGAACCTAAATGTTCAGAATTCAATGAAGAACTTTGTAAGATTATTATTTACAGTGGCAATCCCTTGGCTGAATTAAAACATGAAGTTCTTTTCAACTATTTGGAAAATAACAGGAAACAAACATTCCAGACTAATAAACATCAAGGAAAATATATGTTTCCAAGCTACACACAGTAACATTAAACAAATTAAGAGAAAAAGTATATGGGTGTAATTGGATGAAAAAAATCAATGTCTACACGATCTTCAATCGATCAAACTTACAATGTTTGCAAGCCCTAATGACACGATAGGGTACAACTAATATTAACAAGTTAAACCAATGTATTCACTAGAGAAGTTTAATGTGACATACTCTTTACTTTTGCCCCATCTGCTAAGTCCTAACAACCATAGAAAATAACAAAAGGGTATCATGTCCCTAAATGATCAAAGTTAATTTAAGAAGAATGCATCTTAAAACATAAGTTGAAGTAAACAAACATGAACAATTAATAAACGTGCTGCTAGCCTGTTTATTAACAGAATAACAATATAATAAGGGTAAACAATGGTTAAACAGAAAGAAAAATAGATAACACGTTTCAAGCGTGGAAAAAGAATTTAGTCATTATAATAGTCATAGATAAAAAAAAAGTCATTTAAAATATACCATTCAGGCAAGTACTTTAGAATTATGAAAATAGAATAGCGTGACATAACCAGGACAAGAATAAATATCACTGGCATGACAAATAATAATTACAACAAACAAATATAATCTGAGGCTTCGATCCACTGATATTGGTAGCCAAATAGTTAGATAATATTCCAATATTTAGTAACATTCTAAGTAAACTTCTCACCTAAAAATTATAATTTGGCCAGTCTAATTAGCCCACTAAAACATGACAGATAAATGCCAATTTTAATCTTAATTCTGAGTGGAACAAATAATTAGGACTCCACACAAGTCCGATATCTAGCAAAATTCTGTGTTTAGGCATACAAACTTTTCAATATAGTTAACTGTGACTTAAACAAAGTATGGCTGTTCCCGAGAAGCAGATAAATCATAGCCGATGACCAAGACTAAATAGTTGCGTACATTAAGGAAAATCAATGATCACATATCACAATAACAATTAGATAAAATAATATTGCTCATGGACATTACCAAAAGCTGCCATGACTAAATTTATCTAACCTTAAGATAGATCATATCGAATAGGCTTACTCAAATATTGAATTTTAGGATTCAAAACAGATACCAAAAGATGTAATAATACAATTACTTTTCAAACTAAGATATAAGAAATTTAAATTTAAATTAAATCATCCAACCGTGGACATCATAAATATGCAAAGAAAAATATTTAAATCGTACATCATTTGAAGAGCTGCCAAAAAATTAATTTTATCAAACTAAAACTAAATGTGCCGAAATAGAATTTTAATTTGCATATTGTATCAATTAGTCCCTACAATCAGACAAACATCAAAAAGTGATTTGCACAAGTGATCACAGGCTTATAAACAATTTAATTTAAGTGGGGAAAAATGGAGGGGGCTGCACATGCGGCACAAATTGCTTGATGTGCTCACCATTCATGATTGACAGTAATAGTTCTCGCTGATGCCTGCGCAAAAAGTAAGTAATTCTTTGACAGAAAGGAGGAAGCATCAAATACTTCTCCTCACTTTGCACGCATGCGCAATGTCATAAACTGGGGAAGATCTCCCTGGTCGGACTTCATGAAAACAGCCAGGAAATATTTGTTTTTCTGTACACACCATCCACTCGGAAGAAATGTTTGATCCAGATCTGGTGCAAGAGTACTAATTCCGACCCGAACAACCTGGTTGAATTGGGTAAGTTATTGAAGTTGTTTGGTGACAGGGATACGTTGACAAATTGGACTGTTACAAAGGTACAAATGAATATCAAATATACTTGGCATATTCTGTGTTTGTTATATTAGGGACTAACAAAGAAAAAAACACATCATATCAGCTGATTTTAAAAGTGTTGGACAAAGTGAATCATTCAACAATTGCTGCCTTTTTTTTGGTGGTGTTTGTACTTATGTCCCTGGTTGGCTGAATTTGTATTGATGTCCCATTGATTAAGTGAATAGAAACTGTCCACAGAATTAGGGAATCAAGAGCCTCTCCCTTCACATTGGTCAGTGAAAAGGTTTTTCATATCTTAGGTAATCTCCTATTTTCAAACAAATTGCGAGTGAATGGAACAAGAGAGACTGTGAAGTACTGTGGGCTCATGTTGGATCCTGTACAGAAATAAAAAAATATTGAAACATAATTGATTTTATGTTGACACTTATGTTACTCTTGCAGAATGAGTGAACAAATACACATTTCCTTAGTTTTCATTTCAAAGAGGATGTCTTGGAGTAGCCATTATGTAGTGAAAAACCATTTGGTGTGCTGTCTTGACTCATGGCATCACCAACCCATACATTTTGAGAATGAGGTTGGTCAAACAGTATCTATCAATCAACAGCAATATTGAATATAATGGTCAGGTTTCTCTAATAGCTGATGAGATTTCGTTGTACCTGAAACTTGCCAGTGTTTCAACAATAATTCCAACAAGACTGTGATAGGCTACAGTTGATACAACTTTGAGACAGTCAAAGGGCTACAACAGTATTTCAAGAATCAACTATTTTGTGTATCCAGCACACTCACCTGACACTATTCTCCCCCTATTTTTACAGAGTATAAATATCTTCAGTCCCAATTATCTGTGTTGTTCAATAAACTTGACTGTATGTTGTACATAGATCCGTCAGCTACCAGAGTCTGTGATTGTGGAGACAACAGAATACAAGTGTCTTCAGTCCCAGTTCTCAGTGCTATATAACGAGTCCATGCAACTCAAGACACAATTGGACGAGGCCCGGCAGCAGTTACAGACTAGCAAAAATACTCACCTAAGGCACATTGAAATGATGGAGGTGAGACTAAACCTCATCCAATAATACATTTGATACATTTACATGGTGGCTACAGACAGGGAAAAGTCAGGGAATTAAAAAATATGTTTAAAATATCCCATTAATTTCGCAACTAAACACTAAAACAAAAGTTAATAATACCTAAATAAAATATTTTAATTTTTAAAATAACTGATAAAACCGTTATGTTTAGTAGATACAAAATTTTTAATATGTGATCAATCATAAATAAACAAAATTCATCATTCACCATTAAAACTGGGAAAAAGTAGTCAGGGAAAATTGAAAAATGTTGCCTGGAAAACCTGGAAAAGTGGGGAAATTTTGTAAAATATGTTTTGTAGCCACCCTGATTTAGTACAAATAAACAAAAAGTGGATGATAGGGAGTTCATTGTTTAATTTTACAGAGTTAAGCTTGTACTCTGTGTAAATATTATTGTTAAAAATTGATTATAAATAAACTAGTGGATCAAGAGACTGTAAATGATTCATTTGGGGCAGAAAAGTTCCAAATACCTTGATGTCTTTGTAATTTTAGAAAGTTTTTGATGATAATATGTTTTCTATTGTAGGCCATTGGTCCAGTTCTTAGTATGTTATTTGATCTGCAAGTGTCCTTTTTGCTTAGGATTATTGTTTGATCCATTCTTGCTGGCAAAATCATTACAATAAGTTGGTTGTTCTTAAGAGTTGAACTGACGCAGTAAGACTGATTAGTGATTACTAGAGATGGGTCGAATCCACTATTTCTCGAATCCGAATCTACATTTTATTTTCGAATCTTGAATATTGAATTCGAATCCTAGCAAATTGTTAGAAATTTTAATGATTTACAAATAGACCTACATTACACAATATAGGCCTAAACTGTGAATTAAGATTTATTTCAATCATGCTTTCAATTTTAATCAACCCCAACCACCCCTCGCAAAATACTAGTTAAAATACAGCCAAATTAAACTATCTAGATTCATATTATTGTTTGGAAATCAAATCAATCAAAATTTGAGTGTCTTTTATTTATTTTTAAAAGTGTTTATAGACTGAAATAAGTGTCTAAAAAAACATGTGAAATAAACAAAAAGATTAGGCCTAATTAACTTTTGATCAAATTTAATCATCTTGAGGTACTATAATTTATTTTGATAAGAAAGCTAAATTAAAAATATGAACAGATTAAAAAAAACTACAACAACATGCTTAACAATTGAAACATACATTGCAAAGAGTGAGTCAATAATGCCTAAAAATGTATTATTATTATTATTTTCTTTTATATCTTTTATCTATCTTAGCTTATAAAACAAGAAATATATTTGATTCTTGCTATATATCAATTTCTGAGAATATATTCTATTTAAAACACAAATATAATTTTGACTCTTGCAATATGTTCATTCCTATTTTATTAGGCAAGACTGTGTTTGAATATTTTTACAATTACTTCAATAACATATTTGAGAAAAATAAATCCTTAGTTAAAATAAATTTAAAAACAAATTATGGATTATCAAGTCGTTATTTGATTCTTAAAACTCGATAGCACTTACTAAGTGATCAGATTACATGAATCAATATACAATACATAGGCCGGTAGGCATAAATTAACAATTTTATCAGTGTTTAACTGTTGACAGTATTTATTTTTCATGAAACCCAACAACATATCTAACTTAAGGATCGTATGAAATAAATTGGGGTTCTTTGCTTAGTCGTAGATAATGGGTAGTAAGAATTAACAATCATGTTTATTTAATTATCACTCTGGCCGTTTGCGTGTAAACATATACATCATGGCGGCTGACTTTGTATTGTGTGTAATTTGTTCTTTTTTCTCTTAAAAAAAACTTTAAATCGTTTGATTTATTTTGAGTTTATTTGTAATTTTAGTTTTGATTTTCAGTTTTAGAAGAGCTTTAATGTTTTAATTAAGATATTTACAAGATTGTTCGTGAGGGGAAACTTTCAGAAGTAAGCACGTGCTGAATGGTTGAGTCCAAGTTTCTCATAGGGAGGAAGGGTAGGGTATTAGGCACGTTCAATTTACTACACCTAACAATAATTATTTAAAAAAAAAGAAGATTTTATTCATGTTTATTTATATCTTTTGTCTGACAAAATAATGATTACGGATTAAGTTGTGCTTTTCAAGTAGGCCTGACTTAGTAATTTTTGAATTAAAAAATCAAAATATTATGCTTTGTTTATGAGGTGAAAGATTCGACCATCGAATCCAATATAATACCGAATCTTCAAATCTCGAATACTTGTCAGGATTCGGTGGATTCGAGTGGCACATTTCTAGTGATTTCTAAAGTTACCAAAATATTGGGAGACATGTTTTAATGACTTTTACTTAACACATCAAAATTAATATCGAAATATTTTAAAGGTTCATTGTAGCATTTTTGAATGTATTAAGTATTTCTGATATTTAAAAAAATTGACTATTTTCATGAAATTGATTACTTTAATGAGCTTAAACAGTATATCTACACTATTAACATTTATTATTACTAAGTAGCAGACAACATTGTTCTTTACTTGACATTTCTAGAAAAAATAATACCAATTGCACTATTATAATTTTCTTCCTAATATCACTATAACAAATCAAAGTTTCCAGTTAACAAAAGTGTATTTCGCCCAACCAAAGACCATTGATAAATAGAAGTAAAATATGTGTTTGTATTGGCTATTAATTTATTCATATTGTGACCATAGGCAAATGTTTAAAATTCAAGAATTTGTAATTTCACTGTAATTTTTCAATTCATACACTATACCACTTGAGTCTGAGAAGATTTTTTTTACCAGTTTTAAACTTAAAATACTTTAATGCACTGAATTTTAATACCGAAATCCAATCGCTTATTTCACAGAATCCAATAATTTTACCTACCACAAATCAGGGTATCTAATAATTATCAATATTGATCATACTATATTTGGAAGAAGTTATAGGAAAGGTGTATAGAAACACACAAATAGGAACAAACACAATGTAATGTTTCATTTGATGATGATGATGATGATAAGGACACGTGTATGTCCCATGGTAGGGCAGCAATTGAGACATTACGATTTATGATTGCCTATAGGTTGGTGATAATTATGATAATATTAATGCACAGTGATATTTGTAAGTGCATGGTAGTTTGTAGGTGCATAGTTTCTAGCACTCACTTTAATAATAGTAGCTTGAATTTATTCGCACACTTATTGAGGGCTTCACTTGTTATATTAATAAAAAGCAAAATTTAATTGATTTTAATACTTTTATACAGTTTATTAAACTGGTTACACACTTTTAAGATTGTAGCTGGAATATTAGAGCAACATAGATCTTGCTTGTGTGACTAAAGGATGCAAACTTTATTACACAGTTTTTATTCCAGTGCTTATATACGGTTATCTGCTGTTGGAACCTGGCCACGTTGGCAGTTTTTTTTAAGATAGAACAAAACTAAATCTTTTTCTGCTTATATTGTAATTAGAGATGGGTCAAATCCACTATTTCTCAAATCCGAATCTCGAATCTGAATCTACATTTTATTTTTGAATCTCAAATCCAAATCCTATCTAATTGTTAGAAATTTTAATGATCTACAAATAGACCTACATTACACAATATAGGCCTAAACTGTAAATTAAGATTTATTTCAATCATGCTTTCAATTTTAATCAACCCCAACTATCCCTTGCAAAATACTGGTTAAAATCCAGCCTAATTAAACAATCTAGACTCATATGATTGATTAAAAATCAAATCAATCAAAATTTGAGTGTCTTTTAGTTATTTTTAAAAGTGTTAATAGAATGGGTTAAGTTTTAAAAATAAACATGTGAAATAAACAAACAGATTAGGCCTAGGCTGTATCTGAATAGTCAAGTACACTTGACTTGATGCAGAATTGATGATTTTATACTTAACACGCACTTGAGATTGAAGATTACAACAGACTATTTGGACGGCAAAATATCCTTTTCATACCCTTGAGTCTGCAGTGCTGCTTCTTACCAATGATTTTAGAAACTATTTTAAACGCCATCTATGAGCCCAAATTAGCATAAGCTACTTAAAGATTTGTGGTGGCTTATTTTCACTGCATATGACAAATTATTCTAACTCTCCAACACAACACAACACATTACAACTCTACGAGCTCTATCTCTAGCAGACAAAAAATTAAACAATTGCCAATCAAACATCGCATTGACGGTGTGTCAAGGTTAACTTGCTGTCGCCCTTGCACTCAACGAGGTGTGAGGGGCACATTACCATACTTTGTGACTATTTGGATGGATCTGCACTTGATCATATGTAATAATAATATTTAGCACCGCGTCTTACTACCCGTTCGGGTTATACGCTTTAAGTACTAATTACACTAATGGATTAGGAATTGGG